>WXVQ01000045.1:1333-135434 GCA_013372465.1 Nitzschia sp. Nitz4 | reverse complement strand
CCCTTGACCACACGATTAAGAGTCGTGCGCTCTACCGACTGAGCTAATTCGGCTTGATGTCAATTTTCAGGAAATTAGGTTTTTTAAACTAAACCAAATCCCATCGGAGAGATACAAGTTTTGCCGTGCGCACTCACACACCTGCAAACAATCAACGAGAGAGGGGATATGAGAGCTGGAGAACTCCCCGAGGCTCAAACCAACAACCTTTAGGTTAGTACATTGAAATCAAGAAGTCAGAGACAAGACTGAACATCACCAATTCCAAGTTTCATATATGATTCCACCCGCATGGTTCCCAAGGCGATACATTGAGAGGCAACGAGGGCATTGTCATTGTGCCAAGGTCCACTTATCTGGCAGTCGCTGGTGTCAAGTGAGACATTGGACGTTGTCACTGTGCCGCATTGAAAGCTGCATCGAAAAAGCCGCCGACACAATGCTGATACCGATAGTACACAGTGCCGGAGTGTCTTTGGACAAGTTATGACTGTTGTCGTTGCCGCGGTTTGGGTCTTCTCGATGAATCTTTGGGCATCCGCCGGAAAGATCCTTGTCGAAACCTGAAACCAATAATTGTCCCATTTGAACTATTATTAAACCACAAATTTTTCAAAATCTCGTAAGCAGCCCGGTTAGCTCAGTCGGAAGAGCGCTCGGCTTTTAACCGTGTGGTCGTGGGTTCGATCCCCACATCGGGTGCTGGTTTTGCTTTTGCGCCGAATTTTCCATCCAACGAAGGCCCGGTTAGCTCAGTCGGAAGAGCGCTCGGCTTTTAACCGTGTGGTCGTGGGTTCGATCCCCACATCGGGTGCGTTTGTTTTGCAAGGCCACAAAATTTTTTGGGAGATTCGTTTTAGTATCCCTCTCATGGCACAGCCTTTTGGATTAAGCAGGAAGCTTCCTTCTACTACATGTTGCTTGTCGTCACGTTCCGAATTACCATATCTCGGTAGCACACAGTATGCTCTACAACCGAGAGCCACGGAAGATTTAATACTACTAGTACTACTCGTACTTCGCATGGGACAAAGCACCGAATGTTACCTTTCTTTGCAGACCTCTTCCGTTAATGGTGCGATTTCTCGAGGTACCAGCTGATAGGACACCTGTATCGGCTCATCGAACGTCACTATCTTTTGGGATGTCATTAGTGCTACTACCGGTACATACTATTTTCCAAAATGATGAAATTGCCAGAACATCAAGCTCGTGGTCACTCCTAGTAGGATCATGGGTCATTTGTGTTTTACCTTTTTGCTTTCCTTTTCACTCACCTCCAACTCAGTTCTTTGGATGGGTTAGTTTCCCCGTCAACTACTTTCACTACCAACTACTAAGACCCAATAGTAGTAGTATCGTCATGAGAACAGACATCAAATGGCCCTGTCGTTGACCCAGTTGGACATTGTTCCAGCGGTGACGAGACAAATGTTCAACACGTGATACTCGCCCGCCTGTTCTTGTTTGCTTGATCTTTCCCAAGAACCCATGGTGGTGTCTTGAATGAACCAGTGGTGAGTTGGTCGTTTGAGGATGACATCGCGTTCCTAGCATTGGCAAAAACGTTGTCATTTACAAAGTAGAGGTGCTGTCGTGGTTATCTTTGTCCATTTCACAGTACGAGTACTGCATTGCACTTGCTCTACCTGGTACTCAAGCTGAAGTCAAACGGTAGTGGCAATGGAATGATGTTGTGGACTGTGTCACAGAACTTCTCTTGCCAAAATTTCCAGTTTTGGGGATATCTTGGGGGCACACAAACTCCATTATTTCCTGTGCACCGGGTACGAGTACACCACAAAGAGACAAGTGAGAGACTGCCCAAGACGGTGGTGTCATGGCAAGAACAGTACAGTACTAGTACAACTAGTTGGTGAAACAGAGTGCTTTGTTGTTGAGACTTGCTACCAGTAGCTACTTGACCATGATGGATGCCAGCATTCCGCATACTACAACCACACCCAAAATGCCTCCACCTCCACCGCGGTCCGAGTGGATGGACCCATCGGGTGGCATTCCTGATTTCATGTTTTGTGGGTCCTGTGCTCCTACCAACGAAGGAGGCAAACAATATCTTGAAGAAGAAGAGAAACTAGAAACTTACCTGCAACAAAAATCAAACATTTCTCCGGGTGCTCTTGTTCTCGAAACCAAGTTTCTACTCCACGACGCAATTTCCAATCCATCCCATATTTTGGTCCTACAATCACTCCTACAGCCTCTTCCTGGAGTTTTCAAAGTTCAAATCCACGCCCAAGAACAGTTTGTTCTTTTGGAACATGATGCATCTCTCTCCACCGAAAATGTCCTCAGTGCTTTGCAGTCACTGGGTCATTCGGCCAAGGTAGAATCAAAATCAGAGGCCGATGAAGCCCATCCCCGTTGGGTTCGATCGCATTTGTTTGTCCAAGGTATCTGTTGTGCTACAGAAGTCCCAGCAGTACGCAAGATTGTCAAACCCTTGTCTGGGGTTTCCAAACTGCAAATCAATATTACAACCAAAGTAGTCACAGTGCAACATGATGTAGGCATCATCTCCGCACAGGACATTGCCAACCGACTGGGGAAAGAGGGGTTTCCTTCCAAAGTGCAACGGGATGGACAAGTAACGGCACAAGTCAAACGACAAGCTCTCAACGTTGGTCGAACGACCCTGCATGTCAATGGGGTGTTGGTCGAACACGATGTCACACAGATTCAACAAATCCTGAGTAGTCTCCCAGGAACTTCCCGCATCGGGGTAAATGTTTCCGAAGCTGTTGTTTACATCGAACATGATTTCCATATATTAAATTCAGAAAAATGTGCCGAGGCACTCCGGCCTACTTTTGATTGCGTTGTGGCTATCGCGGCGGAGAGAGCTGCGGGGGATGCCGCTGCCTCGGCACTCGATCAAATTGGACGTTCCAAATACGTCGAGAGTACCATTTCTGTCAAAGGTATGTCCGCCATGGATGTCAAAACAGTCGAAATTGCCATTTCTCGCAATTTCATCCGGGCGCAAGTGCGCGCCGTGTATCCCAACGCTGTGGCGGAGACGGTCAAAGTCGAACATGACCCTAAGCTTGCAAGTAGTCAAGACATTTGCAGCACCATGGTAGGATGTGGATTGTCCACTGCCAAAGTGACAGTGGATGGTGCAGACCTTGGCTTGTATCTCCCGCTGCAGGAGGACTACCCATCCAGCCGCGTTTCCTATGGCGAAGAGCCTTCCTGGATGAAAATCCACGCCAGTGTTTGGTTGAGTGGTATATTTTGGGCACTTAGTATTGTTAGCTATCGCGAAGGCCAGTAAGTGAACAAGGTTGGGTCTGCTGAGATGTTGGTGTTTGTTTAGGACTCATTCACCGTGCGCATTGTGTTGCTTCAGGGAATGGTTCGAATACTTCGGATTGGCATCCGTTCTCTTTGGACTTCCTCCCATTTGTTCAAAAGCGTTTCGTACTATTCGACGATGGCAGTTTGATGCCAATTGTATGATGGTGACCGCTGCGGTGGGTGCTTTGATATTGGGAGAATATGACGAAGCAGCCTCTGTAGCCTTTTTGTTTGCCGTGTCGGAATTCCTGGAGGCTCGTGCCACCATGAGGGCACGACGAGCCCTAGGCGCGATTGTGAGTTTGAGACCAGATCATGCCAATGTGGTGCATCCCATTTCAAAGGAAATTGTTGTCGTACCAGCGGATCGCGTGCCGTTGGGTTCCACAATTTCCGTCAAAGCTGGGGACAAAATTGTTGCGGATGGGGTTGTTATTGAAGGAAGCAGTGCCGTCGACGAGTCGAGCTTGACAGGAGAGTCCCACCCGTCACACAAGAGGGTCGGAGATGAAGTGAATGGAGGTACCATCAATGTGGGAACCACACAACTCCTTGTTCGCACAACAACCACTGTTGAGGATTCGGCAGTATCTCGACTTATTCGCCTTGTAGAAGAAGCTCAGTCCAACCGATCTCCCACTGAAAAGATGATAGATGTATTCGCAAGGAGTTACACCCCCAGTGTAATGCTCATGGCAGTAACAATGTGCACCATTCCATGGATTTGGGGACCGGAGGTTGGACGCTATTGGACACTCAATGGGTTGATTATTATCGTCATTGCTTGTCCTTGTGCCCTGACAATCAGTACACCAGTGACGTATGCAGCGGCTTTGGCAGCCACTGCCCAACGAGGTATCATTGTTAAGGGAGGTGCTAATCTCGAGGCAATGGGAAGTGTGGACCGGATCGTCTTCGACAAAACGGGAACGTTGACCAAAGGAAAGTTCTCTGTTCTGAATCTGGAAGTAATTGGAACGGCTAAGTCACGCCACGAAATGTTGGAGTTACTGGCCCTCATGCAAGGTCGATCCAGTCACCCTATTTCTGCTTGCCTGGTTCATGCTGCTAAGCAAGAGGGGGTTTCTATCCCACAGGATATACAACTGAAGAATCATACCAACTTGAAGGGCGAAGGAATCATGGCTGTTGTGAACGACACCGTATTATATGTTGGCAATCAAAGACTGTTCACCCGTGTCGGTGTTTTTGAGAAGTTGTCACAGGAGCATCAAGATATGGCCAAGAGTTGGGGCTCCACTGGAGGGACAGTCGGTTTCATCGGCACGGCCGAAGAAGGTATTTTTGGGATGTTCTGTGTAATGGATGCTGTGCGCGAAGAAGCAAAGGCGGTCATTAAGGGCCTTCGAGATGCTCATATTGATACGATGATCTGTACAGGTGATAGCCATGACGCTGCCCATGCCGTCGCTAAGGAGATTGGAGTTCCACGGGGGGCTGTGCATAGTCAGTTGCTCCCCGAAGACAAGCTTCACTTTGTGGGAAGTCTCAAGCGTCCTCAACCCACTACATTGGCACTGTGTCGAGAGAAACGATATGTCTTGTTTTGCGGAGATGGTGTAAACGATGCACCCGCCCTGGCTGTCGCAGATGTTGGAGTTTCCATGGGCGAGGGTGCAGCGATGGCAATGGAAATGAGTGACATAACGTTGATGGATTCCCAGCTAACAAAACTGTCATATTCCATCAAAATGGGACGTAGAGTTCTTCGGACGGTTAAGGAGAACATAATTATCAGCCTTGTCGCCAAGGTGATCGTGGTGGGCCTGACGTTCCTGGGAAAGATGACTCTACTCCTTGCAATTGCGTCGGACGTCGGTATCATGCTGGCTGTGACATTAAATGGGATGAAACTACTACCCATCGCTAGCTATGACCCCAAGGCTTGGACGGAACTGACAAACTTGCATCCGAAGACAAGGCGGTTGCCTGGAGCGAACGGGGTTGTGGAATTGTCGACTTTCAATCACGAGTACGAAGAACCTCCATTCCAGGCAGATGCTGAGATTGTGTAATATGGAGGGTTGTTTCGATTTTGTTCATAGACACCGTGGTACAACGACGTAGTTGACATGTAAAATAGAGCGAGAAAGAAAAACTGTAGAAAGCAGAGGGATCAGACTTCTAAATTTTGGTTAGACGTCTACTTGGATGTTGGAAGGAATCCCTTTTCCGAAGTATAGCTCTTCAAACCAAAGTGAAAATCGCCAGCCTTGTTTCTTGGGGTAGAAGGAATAGGTTCTGTGGAAGGAGGGAGCTGAGCTGTGTGTGGGTGTTGAGGTCCGGCATAAATTCGCAAGCGAGGCTCAATGGATTGGTGTCTTAGATTGGTGCGCTTCAGCATACCAAGAACTGCCTTCTTCAAGATCTCTTCTGGCTTTCTCTCCCACATCTCCTCTGCGCGACGCTCCTTCAAACCACCAGGGAATCCAGTGTGCCACCTGTACAACTTATCCTTCCACTTGTTTCCCGAAAATTGAACCTAAGGAGGTGATGGGCAAGTCGGATACAAGAGCCACATACAATCGTTTCAGCGTTAGATAGGATCCAACAAATAAAAGCTACAAAACAAACTTAGGCAATCCCCCTCACACAAACCTTACCTTCTCGGCATTAACAACGACAACGAAGTCTCCCATATCCTTGTTTGGTCGGTAGGTGGGCTTGTGCTTGCCCTTGAGAATTTGTGCAATCTGGCCAGCGACGCGACCGACCTTCTGGTCCGCAGCATCAACTAGATGCCAAGCTCGTTGAAGTGCTTGTCCCTTGAACGACATTGTATATGGAGTATGAACCTGTTGACCTCTCTAGTTGATAGTTGGAACAACGACAAGCTGCTTGGCGAGGCGAACTCAAGACAGACGGTAGGATTGATGTCTCCCCATCATGGTCGGCTGAGATTTCGTGACCTGTCAACGGCCAGGCGACAAGAACATGACGTCATTTCATCCGGGATCAAATGAGTCGGGAGGCCGTTCGGTGCATCTTTCGCCAAAGTGCACTTCATCGCAACATACGCACGCACCGACAACGACTCCTGAAAGGCGACGACGACGACGACAACAAACGCACCCCAAGAATCTTTTGCATAGAAGATACAGTGACGCCATTTCAACTTGAGAATGAGAAACCCTAAAGTAGTAAGAAGTTAATAGTTTCCGCAGTGTATCTACATCGGTAATGCGGCTGTCTTGTAGTCAACCATATTGAAATTGGAATTGCACTTGTGTGATCCGGCGACCGGAGTGTGTTCGACAACAACGACAAACCGGATTGACCAAAATAGCCAACATGAAGAACTCCACAAACGTCAGAACTGTTGACTTGTGGCAGTGTTACTAAATTTCCGACGAGCAAACTGTACCAGTACCATGTGTCGGAAAAACCTCCCGGAGATAGTAGCATACAATTCTCGGCACTGCCCCTCACGGAGATACCCAAACAACCGTAGATAACGAGGAGCCTCTTGCATCAATACAGAAATTTCATTTTCGTGGTTGTTCGGCACAGAAGAAAGTAGGAAAGCAATTTCCTGGGTAGTGTCGCGTCGCACCAATACGTCAACACCGGTCTGGGAACCTTCCAAACGACGACAAGCCGATCGCATACGCAATGGCCTTTTCACGTAAAGCCTCCGTCCCATCCGAATACAATGCAATCCATATGGTCGGATTCAAGAACTTATGTAACGCCGGGTATTCAAAGTATTTTCTTGGTTGTCAGAGCATGGATTTTAACAGTAGCAGACAGCGTTGTAGTAGCCTATTCACTATTCCAAAAGGGATCTTTTTCTGCCATTGCATCACACAAGCTGGCATAGATCCAAGGACATTGAGGAGATCACCTCCTGTGAGCCCACAAAAAGAAGAAAGAAGGGCGAAACCCATGCAATGACCAAGAAATGGCAACAATGATTGTTACCCATGCCCATCATGTTACAGAAAACAACTCCCCTCCAATTGGTTCCGATACAATCATGACATGAATTGAACCATATATAGGAGGATATCGCCTTCACAAAACACGCTCGAAATAGAGAAAGGAAACAAGCTCAACTTTCCCACTCAAATCCAATGAAATGTTTACCCCATCAGCATCATTACTCAAGTACTCTTGATGGGTGATGGGTGATAGCCGATGGCAATTTTATCTAGACAATTCTCATTGGGCTAGATAGGTGTTAGCAAAGTAGTAACTCGCACCTGAGGTATTCCCGATACCCTCAGGTCCATCCTTCTTGAAGCAAGGATGATATCTTCGGGTGCTAGTGGTTTTACTTTGTTTTCTGAAACTTCATGGTGTCAAAATGCTCGTCGGTGAGACGAGGTGTCATTTTCTGCAGGATTTTCATCGGCAGATTCTCGAAGTTCTCCAAGATCCGAGACTAAAATCACGAACCAATAGGATTCAAGTGCACGTGGAAAGGAGGCATCACGCCACGTTGAAGCGCTGCTTGGACGGCACTAGGACAATCTTCCCCACCTTGCGCAGTATGGAAAGTGCTCAGGTATGCGAACACGGAAGATTTAGTGATAAAACGTCACCCTCGAAAATTTTCTCTTTCTGCTCAAAAGAGAAAGATACTTAATATTTATGGAAAAAGTTTGGTGGCATTTGCTAGTTGGAGTGCGACGTGTGGATCCAAAATGGTGTACGTTGTACGTCTCAATAACGCGAACCCACGGATGGATCTTCTTCGCGATCCTTTGTAACTTCTCCGGCGGCCCGCACCGAAAACAAAACCCCACAAGATCTTTCTCATAATTCGTTTGTGTGCAGATTCACGAAAACAACTTTGTCAACATGCCTATGCAACTTGGAATCAACGGTTTCGGACGTATCGGACGTCTTGTCTGCCGTGCTGCTGTCGAGAACCCCGAAGCTGAGGTCGTTGCCGTGAACGATCCTTTCCTTTCCCTTGACTACGCTTGCTACCTTTTCAAGCACGACTCCGTCCACGGATCTTACAAGGGTGAGGTCACTGTTGACGGAGACTGCCTTGTTGTTGACGGAAAGAAGATCAAGTTCTTCGCCGAGCGTGACCCTGCCTCCATCCCATGGGGAACTGTTGGTGCCGACACTGTCTGCGAGTCCACCGGAGTCTTCACCACCATTGAGAAGGCCGGACTTCACTTGAAGGGAGGATGCAAGCGTGTCATCATCTCCGCTCCTTCTGGTGATGCCCCCATGTATGTCATGGGTGTCAACCACACCTCTTACGCCGGAGCTGAGGTTCTTTCCAACGCCTCGTGCACCACCAACTGCCTTGCTCCTCTTGCCAAGGTCATCAACGACAAGTTCGGAATTGTTGAGGGTCTCATGACCACCATCCACGCCGGAACCGCCAACCAATTGGTTGTTGATGGACCTGCCAAGGGAGGAAAGGACTGGCGTGCCGGACGTTGCGCCTTGAACAACCTTATCCCTGCCTCCACCGGAGCTGCCAAGGCTGTCGGAAAGGTCATCCCTGAGCTCAACGGAAAGCTCACCGGTATGGCTGTTCGTGTGCCTACCGCTGATGTCTCCTTGGTCGACCTTACCGTCCGTACCGAGAAGGCCTGCACCGGAGACGAGATCAAGGCCGCCCTCAAGGCTGCCTCTGAGGGAGAGCTTGCCGGAGTTTTGGGATACACTGAGTTGGCTGTTGTCTCCCAAGACTTCGTCTCTTGCAAGGCCTCCTCCACCATCGATGCCGCTGCCTGCATCCACCTCAACGACAACTTCCACAAGATCATCTCTTGGTACGATAACGAGTGCGGATACTCCAACCGTCTTGTTGACCTTGCCATCTACTGCGCTAGCAAGTAAACACCACAATCCCTATAGTATTATCATCTGACTTTTGACTTGGTACATTGTAATTGTGTAACATGCTTGGCATTGAGAGGTACCTCCTTTGGTGGAAGGATTGCTTGGTGCTGTCGTTAGGGGTGACAATGGAGAGCATGTCTGATACTGCTTTTTATCCCTCCAAAATTTTCGATTAAGTTCATTTTATAGGTGATAGGTTTACTGCTGTTCCTTGCGGATTAATTCCTTCAGGCCGTTGGCTGGTTGAGGGATTCTTCCTTCCGACTTCGAAAAAGTGACAATGGATATTGCCTCAAACGTTCACACTTTCGTTGCTCTATGTTCAATATACTGTTCAATCCAGAAAGATGCAGCAATGGGTTCTTATTTCATTGGGAGTGACAGAAGCGTATCAATCGACGCTACTACCGGTAGTACCTAGAATATACTCGTAGTAGGAGGAGAAAGGGCAAGTGAGCTTGATAGAAGCTTGATAAAAAGCTTGATAGAAAGCTTGATCAATGACTCGGCCATCGACCACGTTTCTCTCGTCATTCTGACTCAGAGCTAATTCGGTCAAATTCTCACCACGTCAAAGTGGTCCATTCCAAGAGAATGCTTACAACTTTATGTTTCTGGTAGGCTACCTTGTATCGATATTGTTCTTGGGTATACCAAGTTTTCAAGGAGTGCGGAGATCATCAAGCAACCTCATTTTCATGGATACAACACTCGCAACTTTGGTGGAAGAGCTGGCCAAAGACTCCACCTTTTCTGCAGACCGGTGTCTCGATATCACCTCATCTCCGGCGTTCGCGAAAAGTGTTGACGCCGATCGCAGCCTTTCTGAGAAGCTGCTGTCGAAAATGATGAAGGGATTGAGAGCTCGCAAGCGGTCTAGTGATGGGACTACAGCTGCCAAGTGGGAAAAGGTCATCCAACTCTCTTCGCGTTTGCTGTCAACCACCAAAGAACCCGTCACGAAAGCAAAACCAAACAAATCATCAGGCCTTTCTGCGAAGCAAAAGGATAGTTCACACCAGGGGTTACCCAAAACGGCATCCGAATATAAGAGCCGAATCGAGAAGCACAAAAAGAAAATGTATAAGAACCCACCGGCCCTGCCCCCTCCGACCATTGCGATTGAGGAGCATTGGTACCCTCTACCAGAACGGGATGAAGAAAGTGGAGAACTCAAATTCAAGGGGGGAGGCAATGATATCAAGTATCTTATCAAAGAATTTACCCCCAATCGTACCCCAGAGGAAGTTTTACGTGCCGGTTCCTTCGGTGGCACGTACTTTCGTCCAATTACGAGTGCGGTTACCAACTTGCAATACGATGCAAAAGAAGTTCTACAAGATACTGTTGATCCTGCCTGGATTGCTGGGCTGGACGAGTCCCGAATGCTGACATCCTCTGTATACCGCACCGAAGTGAATAAGTATGGTGTAAAATGTGGCGGTTGCCTAGGAATGTGGGAGAGTAGTGGCTGGATTGCTGATAGCGACCCATATGGTTGGTTCCAGTGGTACTGCCGTTTCTATCAAGGTCGAAGATGTTCGGATGATGCAAGGCAGATAGGCAGATGGCTGAAGGGTGCTGGCCCAAAAGGGAGATTTCGCTCTCAGCTTTGCAACAAAATCCTTGCTCAGAGGACTGACTACGACGACACAAACGTCAGCCCAGTAATTAGGCAGACCCTACTCCATTGGGGGCTAGAAATTACTCCGCAGGTGTTGGAAAAACATCGTGTTCGAGTTGCTTCTTGAGTTTCTGCCTAGTAACATTAACTTGAATCAATCCCTACTAGGTACTCGTATCTACCGGTACTCGTACTACTACCTAGTCTGCAGAGGACAGCTCTCATTTTTTGTGGTCGTTTGTGTCGTATCTCGGCTGGTCGCAATTCGCAATGAAGCAGCTGCCGTACTCACTACCACGAGAAAAATCACGTAGAATTGTACGAGTGCGATGGGGCAGATGGACGGCATCTGTTCCTGCCTCGTTGTGCATACGAAATGCTTCCACGCACCCACGTGAATTGGAATTGTGGTTCGAAGCCATCACAACACCATTGCCATTCTACAGAAAATACTATTCAAGGAGGTTGGAACGTCTACATACCACAAAGCATGAATGAAGCCCTCTCGACACTTGACAATGACTTGGCTCACTTCGCCATGAACGACACTAGTTCGGTACACCGTTGTCTGAATGTTCTATCTTCGCTTGATAGTTCGCGATGCGACCCAACTGGCTTCCAGGATCTACACACAGAAGAAAAGCTATGCAACCTGTTGCGAAACTTCGAGGAACGGAAATCGCACTGCAAACAAGTAACAGCAGCAAAGTGGGATGAGGCAATCTCCTTAGCAACGCGCCTTTTGGCCATAACGCGGGAGGGGGGATCCTTCGAATGCACTTCTTTGTCCTTGAGTTCATGTAGTGATCAACCCCGCGACCTGCCCAAATCTGTGTCCGTAGACAAGGCCCGTTTCGATCTATCGCAGAAGAAATACATCATGCACAGCGTCTTAATTTCAACTCAATCTTCTCCACTTCCTGCTAGGGACTCCGATACTGGTGAGCTTTCCTTCAGTGCACACCAAGGGGAATGCTCTCACCTAATAGGGCAATTCCACCCAAACCGCACACCTGAAGAAATGCTGCGAGCTGGTGTTTTCGGTGGTACCTACTTCCGAACGGGTGAAAATGCTGGTATAAATGCACCATTGGACGCCATGGAACTCATGGAACTCATGGGTGATACTGTCGACCCTTCATGGATTGATGGTATGGACGTACCAAGGATGTTAACCTCCAACGTGTACCGAGTGGAGGTCAACAAATATGGAGTGAAATGTAGCGAAACATCAGGTGACTCGGACAGCTGGTTAGCTGATCATGATCCGTATGGGTGGTTGCAGTGGTACTGTCGCTTCTATCAAGGCCAACGGTGCTCAGATGATGGCAGACAAATCAATCGATGGTTGATGAATGCAGGTCCTGACGGGAAAATACGAGTTCAACTTTGCGAGAATATCATTGCAGAAGGAGCCGACTTTGATGACGTTACAACAAGTCCAGCCGAAAGGCAAACACTTCTACATTGGGGAATAGAGATGACGCCTCAGATGTTCCGCCCTATGGCGAAACAGACGCTTCAGCAGTGGGGAATCGAAACAACGCTGCCTGTTTTCACCACTTACGGGGCTCATGTCTGGGCGTAATCACACATCTCGTGTTTCCGCACTATGTATCATGTGGTTTGCAGAATGCGTGTCAGTAATAAAGTCAACGGGCAAGATTTTACAGTTGGAGGTATATTCTACTGCTGTCCGAAACAGCTTATCCTACCGTTTGGCAGACACTGCTTTTGCGGTGATTCCTTGCTCCCTAGCAAGCGCTGCATATGGGCTATCCTCTTTGTGCATCAGTTCCTCAGGGTGACCATCTTCAACAATGACACCTTCGTCCATGACAATTACTCGATTGACCCCGAGAGCCCGAATAACACCTAGCCGATGCGTGACCATAACCATGCTCTTTGTATTCACCATAGAAGTCCTTAGTGCCTCTAAGACTCTTTTCTCGTTCTCCGTGTCTAGTGCCGCAGTGGGCTCGTCGAGTAACAATACTTCGGGATGTCTCACTAGAGCTCTGGCAATCGCGACTCTTTGTCGTTGACCTCCGGAAAGAGATCGTCCTCCCTCCCCAATCCTTGTTTCTAGCGACAGACCCAGTCCTTTCTCATCATCGACAGGAAGCCCAGCTAGCGCGAGACTTTCGGTTGCTGCTTGTCTATACGACTCGCTGTATACTGGGACCCCTGTTTCGGGGTTCATATCGTCTTTCTCCACACCATACAACACATTCTCGAGTACACTAAGCGGGAATACTTGTGGCTCTTGCTCAACCACCGCAACTCTCGATGCCGTTTCGGCTCTCGTAAGATCCCTTAAGTCCTCCCCGCAGACGAACACAGAGCCACAAGATGGGTCATAAAATCTCATCATAGTTCTCAACATGGAACTCTTGCCACCCCCGCTGCTTCCCACGAGAGCCACGCGATCGCCAGGATATACCTCAAGGTCAACCTTGGACAAAGCAGGGCGTTCCATAGATGCATATTGTAGAGTAACATTTTTCATTGCAATGACAGGACTGGTTGAGTCAGTGACAACAGGGGCCGCTCCATCTTGTGATACTTTGGAAGCTTTGCGCTTTTGTAGGGACAGAGGGGGGTCGCGAATTAAAGGAGCTCTTCGAATCAGGTCAAAGACGCTGGAGGACGCTCCGACTGCTTGTTGAATTTTGGCCCACTCGTCTCCCACTTCGTTGGAAGATTCCAGGACAAAACTAGAGTAAAACATGAATGTGGTTAGTTGCGCGGCTGGAAGTCCTCCCGCCTTCCCCATACTCCAACATCCCAACAACAAACCTGCTTGTAGGATTGTCTGTAATGTATCACTGAGAAACTTGTGAGCACCGTAGGCCCAAGCTTGGACTTCCTCCAATTCCAAGGCCTTGCTTTGGCCACTCTCATATTTTTGTGATTCGATCTCTGCTCCGTTGAAAGCTCTCACAGTTTTGCTCATGGAAAACGATGTTTCGGCTACTGTTGTTCCTTCGGCAAAGGTGTTTTGGACGGTTTCTGCCAAATCTCTTGCAAAGTCTCCGTATACCGCTGACAACCAAGCTACAACGCCAATTCCAGCAAAGGCCCAAGCAGACAACTTCGGTGAAATACGGATGAGATAATAAGACCCGAATAGGAACTGAGCAAATTGACGCATGACCACGTTGACATGATACGAAATCACCTGACCAATCTTATTGACATCCGAGTTCAGCCGACTCAAGAGGTATCCGGTCTCGTTGGTGTCAAAAAAGGCTGCTTCCTGTAGCAATAAGCTTCGATGAAGCTTCACACGGACGTTATAGTTACAACGGCAACCTGGATGAGTCCAAACAATGTGAGCGAATTTCATTCCTTTCTATATGAAAATGTATTCCAAGCATCGCACGCACCTCCAATCCAAAAGAGGGAGCCCCTCATGCCCGTCAAAAACGCAGCGAGCGTACTTGTCAAAGCCAACCCAACCACCGCTTCAAGCAACTGAGACTTGGATGCAGTCAGTGTTGAAACACATTGGATGCATTTGCTGACATAAGCTGGGACAAGGGAAGTCATCCATGCGCCAAAGAACAGGGAAGTGAATGATGGAATGATTAGATGTGGTGTGTATCCTGCCAGGGACATAATGTTCTTCCGTTGCTCATTGAGCTTTCTCCACATGGCTCTTCGTTTCCCGGTAGGTCTCGGGACGATTTTGTTTTGCGAGAAGTAGTTGGCGGCAAATCTGAGAAAGAAGAGCAAGGACTCTTTAAGGTGCTTTGTTTGAGGCGCAATTGTATTGGCTACGTCATACCCATCATAATAGGAAGGAGACTGCAGCTCCACAGACGGCCTGGAAAGCTTCAGAGATTGTACACGTGGGGAGATGGAGGTTGCTGCCGGGGCAGCAGTGACTGGTGAATTTCTCTGTGGAACCCATTGGCGATGTGCCAAGAGAGGCGTGGAAAAGGCGAACGAATGAATCGTTGTCGCCAGCAGCACAGACGAAACCAAAAGAAAGTATATGCATCGAAGAAAATGTGACAGCTTTTTGGATGATGTCAAGGATCCCATCGTTGTAGACCAACTTGCCAACCAAAATAATTTTGGTGTTGTGAGAAGAGAATGTTGTTGGTAAAACACACCGCCCGACGAAAATCCCCGAACTGGCCGACCATCCTCCACGTCACAAGACGACAGACAGACTAAATGAGTATCGACTCGGTCGACTGTGTGAAGCTTGCAAATCAACTGGACTTCACTCCCAATCTTCATTCTATCAGCTACCACACCTCATGCGCTACCACTACTACTCTAAAACGACACTTGCCTCTGTCTCTGATAGTAGTAGATATAGATAGGATAGCAAGCTAAACAAGTCTAATCGCCAACGAACTTCCTTTTTTACTGTTGCCTTCTGCTGGGAGGCTAATACTATGGCCATCTATTTGCTTTGCTTGGAAGGACAATGGGTCACGGATCAAGAACACGCATTACACATACCAAGTTTATTGGAAGCTAGTCTTCCAAACTTGAGGAGCCAACTTCTCGAGAGCTTCTGCAACAGCATTTTGAACTTCCTCAGTGGGTGTAAGAGCCAACATGAGCCCACCACGTCCGGTACCACTCATCTTAGCTCCGAGGGCTCCAGCCTTGCGGGCAGCCTCAACCAAGTCATCAGACTCCTTGCAACTGACAGTAAGATCTTGGCAGAGGGTGTGGTTCTCGTCGAGAAGCTTTCCTAGCTCGACCAAGTCTCCCTCGTCAATAGCCTTCTCGGCCTTGGGGACGAGGGCGAGGTACTTGTCAAGGAGATCCTGGAACCAGGCTGGGTCGGCTTCACGCTTAGCCCGAACATCTCCGACAACAACAGTGGTGGAAGAGGTGATTCCTGTGGAGGCGTAGACAATGCGAATGGGCTCCTTGATTTTCTTCTTTTCAAACATAGGATCGGCATCGGTGCGTTGGAATCGCAACAACCCTCCAAAAGTGGCGGCGGTGTTGTCAATTCCAGAAGGGGTTCCATGGTAGCCCTTCTCACCTTCATAGCCGGCAGCATTGATTTGCTCCTCGGAGAGATCGAGAGGAACGGTTTGGGCAATGGCTCGGGCAAGACTGACCGTCTGAGCAGCCGACGCACCAATGCCCGACACACAGCAGAGGTCTCCTCCAAAGGTGAGCTTGACAGCCTTTTCCACCTGCAAATGCTTCAAGACAAGCTCAACAGCCTTTTGTCCCTCGTCTGCCTTCTTGACTTTGTAGTTGGGAACAGCAGGGCGGTTGTCGATGATCTCAATGTCACCGTCGGGTTTGTCAGTGAATTCCATGGCACAGTCCGTGTACGCCGCCACGGCGCCCACCAAGGCAGGAGCCTTGTACACAACAAAGTGTTCCCCAAACAAGATGAGCTTCCCGAAGGCTCGAGTCTCAGCCAAGGCGTCAGATGAAGTAGCCATGTTGATTCAAAGAGTTGACGATGTTCGTCAAGATTCTCAGTTCGTTGTTTTTGTGGCACAGGACCAATGCCACAATCTTGCCGACGTCGTCGTCATGGGAAGGAGTCGATTGACTCCATCGACTATGACGTTGCCCTTGAAGGCTTCTCCCAAGTCTTCCTCGTGAATAGCCCGGGACTTGACCGTTTGACTTCCATTATTGACTTCCATTAGGCGTTTGGCTTTCATCTTGTACGCAACGAATTGTACTACGAGGAGGAATAGAAGGTAAGAGTAGTAGATTCATTGTACATAGCAAGGCAACTCATGCCTGGCATCATGGCTTCCTGCTCGCTGCAGCGCTACCACTCTACAGCCAAGCAATGATTGTTGTTTACTACTAGTAGTACACAAAATCGAAATGTGATATAATAGAAATGTTATTGCTCTCCAGGCTAGAACATCTGACGCTGTTCCATCCATACACTAGGGAACCAATAAAACGAGATACCAAGGTAGTCATCCTTCCAAGCCATACCTTCCGAGAGGAGAAGTGTAATGGCACGATCTGCTCGATCCTGTTTCCAATTCAATTGCTGCATGACATCGTCCACTGTTACGCACCCCTGTCCATCTTGAGCCAACGACAAGATTTCCATGTGATCTTGGTCCAACTCCGTAGGCACTGACACAATCATTTCCGAGTTACCGACTTCTACTATCCGGAAACCACCTCCCAATTTGGCTAGCTTCTTGACGGCGATTGAAATATCTCCCAAATTGTAGGTTGCCTTTTTCTTGTTGAGCCTGTCTAGAACATCTGCTACAGCAATGATCCCTCCATTTCGTGTCTTTGTGGCAAAGCATATCTCTGCCACTTTGACGGAGAGTTCATAGTAAAAGTCCCCAATCCCCACTCCCAGCGTCTTCGCCCAGAACCCCTTTTGCGACACCAATGGATCTACACCCAAGGGTCCACACATTTTCAAAAACTGACTTCGAAACGCGGGGTCATCTTGAATTTGGGAACGATGTTCCTTGGCGAATTCCGTCAGCTTCACTTGGAGTTTTTCCACAGTCTCGACGGCCGATTGAAACGACGTGGCTTTGATTTCCTCTGCCTTTTTGGAAAACTTGGCTCCTGACCTTCCGACTCCGACACCTCTTCTTCGATGGGACATGATGTATAGCTACTTTTGAGGGACCTAAACCTTGGTAGTATTGTTGGAGATGATACTTCTCGCTGTAGGAATGCAACCACCGTGTTTGTTGCAGCACAGTGCCCGGTGAGCGGTGATGAGTTTTGGACGTGTCGTGGGGGCTGGAGTATTGGAGGGAAAGGGATCCCCTCCCCGTTTTTATTCCGGCTTGCTCGGAAGATTCGTTGGCCGAGGTACGAGCCGGCCGGCCAAACTAAAGCTGGGAACTTTCCCTTGTCTCCTCTCTCAAGCAAACGATTCAACCATCAAGTCTACAAAGTATAGGACAACGCTTCACCATGAACCGGCCAATACTCCCTGCCATGCCACCACGGCCTGTGGACTCCTTTCCTACCTTTGCCTCCACCATTGATTCTACACAGACTCCTCCACCGGTTCGAACAGTGGAGGCAGCGCTCCAACAATCCGATGAAACACAATACACCATTGGCCGTAAGTCTCCAGAATATTCCAGACCGGCCCATGCATCCCCCACTTTCATGCAGAATCTCAACCTCTTTTTCAGTTCTGAACAAAGCTATTACACAGGAAGAACGCCTTCAGACGCTCAAACTTGCCTTGTGTGCCTTTGGTCACAAAAATGTGGACTTGCATGACTATGAAATCAGTATGGGAGCCGACAAGGCTCTCTGCCTAAAACTCGGATACGTTGTCGTTACATCCTCCTCGTCAGTATGGGAAGAAACTGCATATATTTGTCAATGCCTTCTACACATCTATGGCTGCTCCTCGGAACAGAGAAAGCGATCATTTCGGAATATTGGTGCGACAGAGTTGGTACCATTGCTGCTACAAGTGTTGACCAAAGCATTCACAATGGAAGAGTTGGATTTGGAACAGTCAGAGGTGCTGTCTCTTGTGGTCCGAGTGCTCCGAGTTTATGCGAAAATTGAATCGGCCAAGGTTTTGTTAATCCGACATGCTCAGGGAAGATGGATTGGAAACATGATTCAGTATTGTTCCGATACCTATTCTCCTGACGACAAGTCCACTTTTGTTTCGGAACTCTTGGGATTGATCAAAGACCTATCGTTTCGCTCCCCAGAAACAGAAAAGACTCTTCTGATGCAAATGCAAAACAATTCCTTGGTCAACTTTCTTGCAAAATTCGGAAACCTCGAGCTGCGAACCAACTTGCGTTTAATGGAGTGGAGTACCGCTGTGGTCTGGAATTTGGTCCTGGATGCCCCCGTATGTAACAGTTTCATGCAACTCGAATGCGCAAATGGTTTTCCTATTGTCCGACTACTTTTCAAGGTCCTGGACTCGGATACTGCTGGATGTAGCAAAACATCCACGTTATACAGCAAAACACAGCGAAACGCTGTCAGTGCCCTGGGAAATGTATTGGCCAATGTAGAATGTCGGAAACTTCTCATGAGGGGATTTGGAAATTCCCGGAACAACACCGTGATTCCAGTTTTGATGAACCTGGTTGAAAACAGTGTCGACTCGGTCGTGAGACGTCGAGCTATGCGAACACTTCGGTGTCTGGCTTGTTGCCAGGAGCCAAGCACTGTTGAATTCTTTTCCAATGAAGGAATGCCCAATTTCTTAGCTGAGATTATCTCTCGCAATATCTCCCTTGACGACGAAAACGACAGGGATATGCAAATTCAGGCGTGTCAGACAGTTCATGCCATGGTAGATCGGTTGGAACATGGTGACTGGCCTACAATCGAGACGGCGCTTTTTCAAAGAGTTGAATCAACTACAGATGTGAAGCTAATACAAGCAGCCTGCTCTTGCTTCACTGAGTGTGTGAAGAAGAGTCCTTGGCAGCGAGGCCCTACGTGTTTCTCGGAGATGTTTTGGAGCAGAATAGAGTCCACTGTATCTCTCAGCTCAGAGACACACCTTGCCGTGGCAACCTTGATCCTTGAGCTAGCTAATATTGAAAAGAGCGACAAGCACAAGCAAGCGGACAGACCTAGTGCCCTGACAAGCCATTCCGTGGTGAATACCCTGACTACCATCGTCTCGGACCACAACCCAAAAAACGACAAATCCCGCCGAATGGCGTTGGATACTGTGGTTCTATTGCTTCAAGAAGATGCAAACCGCCGACCACTGGCAGAAAATGAACTTTTGTTATCGGGTCTTGTCAATTTGTGCCTGCTGCAACCAGATGCAGAAGAGAAAGTCATTGCGAAACAAGTTATCATCAACTTGGTACCAGAGATGTGAAGAAATAGATCATCAACCGCCTAGAAGTTAGTACAATTTTTTGCAATGTTGCTCACTTCCAATAGAAAAACGTAGTCTTTATTCATATTTCCTAATATTCAAGGTTTACTATTTGTGTACATAGCCCAAAGAAGCATCAAACTAATCCATGTTGTGCTCCCAGCCTTCTTCGCTGGTGCCAACGTTCGTTTCCATTTCGTCTTCGACCACGCGGTAGCGGAGAGTCCTTGGTTTCTTTAGAACTGGCATGCTGCAGTCATCCAGAGAGTCATCCTCCTTGTCAGTGGCCTCGATATGGACCGTGGTACCACTGGTGAGTTCGCCACGGATAAGCATACGGCTGAGTTCTGTGACTACAGTACTCTCCAGGTATCGCTCAACAGGACGAGCACCATAGGCTGGGTCATACGATTCATCCA
This sequence comes from Nitzschia sp. Nitz4, assembly GCA_013372465.1. Lineage (NCBI taxonomy): Eukaryota > Bacillariophyta > Bacillariophyceae > Bacillariales > Bacillariaceae > Nitzschia > Nitzschia sp. Nitz4. The sequence goes on along the minus strand of WXVQ01000045.1, from coordinate 115,420 downwards.
GAATAGCCTTTGCACCACTGGAGTCAAGCACAACCTTGACTCCTTTGGCTCCAAGTCGTCGTTTCACACCCTTCATTGCCTTGTGGACAATGAGCTCAAGTTGGTTCCTTCCAAGAGAGTCGAACAGTACAATTGCAGAGAGGCGGTTCAAGAACTCTGGGGCGAAAGACCCGCGTACTTGGTTCAATACCAATTGCCGAGCTGCTTCTTGCTCCTCGGCAGGCTTGGTACTGGCATCGAGGAGAAGTTCAGCACCAATATTGGAGGTCAGAATGACAACAGTATTTGTAAAGTCCACGGTGCGACCCTTGGAATCAGTGAGACGCCCTTCGTCCAACAACTGCAGCAAGACTGTCAATACGCGGGGGTGTGCCTTTTCGATCTCATCGAATAGCACAACAGTGTATGGACGTCGCCTAACAGCTTCGGTGAGCTGACCACCATCGTCGTGTCCAATGTAACCAGGAGGGGCTCCAATGAGACGGGCAACGGAGTGCTGTTCAGAATACTCAGACATGTCAATTCTGGTGAGATGACGCTCATCTCCATCGTATAGCTCCGAAAACAAGGCTTTGGAAAGTTCGGTCTTTCCAACTCCAGTGGGTCCCAAGAACAAGAAACTTCCTGTGGGTTGGTTGGGTCTGGCTAGACCTGCCTTGGATCTCAAGATGCAGTCCACAACTTCTTTGACTGCCGAGTCCTGGCCAATAACCCTTTCACGAAGACGGGAGTCCAAATGCAATAGACGATCACGATCTGTCTTGCTGAGCTTGGCAACAGGAATTCCAGTCCACCTAGAAATGACCTCAGCAATATCCTCAGGTGTCACAGTCTCATCTGCCATATCCTCATCATCGTCCTTCATAGCACTCTTTCGTTCCTCCTCCGCGGCTTCAATGCGGGCAAGATGAGCCTTGAGGTCAGGGATTGCCCCGTAAGTCAAATCAGCCGCCTTTTCATAGTCACCAATACGCTGAGCCTGAGTAGCCTTGGCCTCCAGACTTGCCAACTTGGCCTTGACTTCCTTAAGCTCGTCGGCTCTTCCACGATCGGCTTCCCACTTGGCTCTCAACGGTGCCAACTCTTCCTGGAGGTTCGCAATCTCTTCACCGATTGCCGTTGCGCGCTTTTTCGAGCCTTGATCCTTCTCTCGCTTCAACGCAGTTGCTTCGATTTGTAGCTGAAGGATACGTCGTTCAAGCTGGTCAATTTTCTCTGGTCGACTGTCCAAGGCAGTACGTTTTGTGGCAGCAGCCTCGTCGATCAAGTCGATACTCTTATCAGGATTGAAACGGTTGGTGATGTATTTATCGGAAAACTCAGCTGCAGCAACGAGTGCGGCATCCGAGATCCGAACTCCGTGATGTGCTTCGTATCGCTCGACAAGACCTCTGAGCATGGAAACAGTGTCTGGAACTGCGGGCTCGTTAACCTGAACCTTTTGGAATCGTCTCTCAAAAGCAGAATCCTTCTCAATATGTTTCCTGTACTCCTCAAGTGTGGTAGCTCCTACCATCCTAAGTTCCCCACGTGCAAGCATAGGCTTCAAGAGATTTCCAGCATCCATGGCTCCCTCACTCTTTCCAGCTCCAAGAACCAAATGAATCTCATCGACAAAAAGGACCATTTTTCCTTCAGCAGCCTTGACTTCATCCAATACTGCACGCAGACGCTCTTCGAACTCTCCACGATACTTGGCTCCAGCAACAAGCGCTCCCATGTCTAGGGTGCGAAGAGCAACTCCCTTTAGCGTCTCGGGGACATCGCCCTCCACAATACGACGAGCGAGCCCCTCAACAATGGCTGTCTTTCCGACTCCAGGCTCACCAACAAGGCAGGGATTGTTCTTGGTACGACGAGATAGAATTTGTACAACACGTCGGATCTCTTCATCGCGACCAATCACTGGGTCAAGCTTGCCATCTTCTGCTTGCTTGACGAGGTCAATTCCATATTTCTCCAGAGCTTCGTATTGTTGCTCGGCACTAGCGGTTGTGACTTTGCGTCCACCACGAAGTTCAGTAACAGTGTTTTGTGCAATTTGTTTGGTCAAACCAGCTTCTTGTAGCGCTTCCTTGACATCACGTTCATCGTATAGACACATGAGCAAGTGGTCTAGGGCAACGAGCGAATCACCGTTTGCCTTGGAGAGCTTGACAGCTCTCTGAAGCAAAAGAGAAAGAGCATTGGAGCTGGTAGCCTCAAGAGGAGCGGGAGTCTGGGAGGGTCGCTTGAGCAGAAGCTTTTGCAAGCTACGACGGACAATGTTCACGTCCAAGTGTCCTTCCGTTCTGGTACAAACTCGAGCTCCGATGCTGTCATCCCCTTGGAACAAAACCGCAGCGAGATGTAGAGGCTCGGCAGTGGAGTGTCCATTGTCACGAGCGAGGTTCAATGTTTGTTCCAATGCTTTGGAAGTTGCGTCAGTTACGGTTCTCTCCGTCATGGTTGATGTTTTGTTGTGTGTTTTGTTGTGTGTTTTGTTTTTTTAGTGTATGTGCGCTGCAGGTCGGGCTTGAATTGATTTTATGGGATTGAGAAATGGTAAAAATGTTGGGGTGCATGTCTGGAAATGGAAGTTCGAAGAAAGAATTGAACCATTTTCGGGAAAACACGAATGGCCTACCAGGAAGGACACGTGGAAACCAACTACGGCAAACATTCTGTGCCAAACAGACCTGAGAAGGAAAGAAATTGTCACTTTTTAAAATCATTTGCAGTCCAATTAGTCACCTCCACTGAGAATTTTTTGGTGGGAATATCCTATGCTTGACACTCCCTGACGTACTTGTATCCAAAGCATATCCATTTTCCCATGATAGCATGCGTTGCTTCAAACCCTCGGCACGTTTCATTGCAGGGTTGACGTACCATTCTATTGCCAGTTTGGCTTGGGTTTCGCCTTTGATCATAAAAACCCGTCCTTTGACAACTCACTGGAGCTCAAGACAATACGCCGCCATGTCCAATCCAACAGAAAAACTTATGACAAAACATGCTCTCGACATTTGCAAGGATGCCATCCGAGCTGTGGATCCTTCTCAAGCTGTCAAATCGCACTTCACGGTGCCTTCGGAAGATGTCATTAAACTCCCCACTTTCGAAATCAAGGTCGGCGACTACGACGAGCTTGTTGTTGTGGCTTTTGGCAAAGCCTCGTCTGCCATGGCTGCTGCTGTAGTGCAACAGCAAATCCAGGACGGAAAGTCTCTATTTGAGAAATCATCAGGTCTTGTCATTTGCAAAGACGACCATGCCACTCAAGAAGAAATGGATCTTCTTCTCAAGCATGGAATTCAAGTTCAAATGGCCTCGCATCCTGTCCCAGATGAGAGATCGCATGCAGCTGCGGAAAAGTTGATTGACTTGGTTCAACAACGTGCGTCTCCTCGTACTCTGGTTGTGTGCTGTATTAGTGGAGGTGGTTCCTCGCTCTTTTGCCAGCCAGTAGCACCTTTGACTCTCGAGGATCTACAGCAAACCAATGCAGTTTTGCTTGCTTCTGGTATGGGAATTGAGGATATGAATGTCATTCGTAAACGCCTAGAGACTGGAAAAGGAGGCAGACTAGCCGCGAAATGTCACCCTTCTCAGTTGGTTACGCTTGTTTTGAGTGATATTCTGGGTGATCCTTTGGATTTGATTGCCAGCGGGCCCACTGTTCCCGATAGCAGTTGCTGGAAGGATGCATGGGAACTCGTCGAACGTTTTCAGCTGGGCGATAAGTTGTCGGAGCCCGTCATGACCTTGTTGAAACAGGGAGCTGATGGTTACTTGGATGACTCACCTACATCGGTTCATCATGTCTTTGAAACTGCTCAAACAGTCCTCATTGGAAACAACCAGCTAGCTGTGGATGCTGCGGCCCGACGGGCGCAAGCTTTGGGATATACCCCCATCGTGATTGGAACTCGGGTCGAAGGCGAGGCCAAAGAAATTCCCAATGTCTACACAGCCATGGCCATGCACTTGCAAGAGAGCACAGGGCGAGCGTTCTCTTTTGCACCAACGTTGCCCGTCGCACTCATTGCAGGAGGAGAAACCACTGTCTCGCTCACACCCAACAGTGGTGAAGGCGGAAGGAATCAAGAAATGGCTCTTTCTGCTGCCCTTTTGCTGGATAAGCTTCGGCTTCGAAATGTTGTCTTTGCAAGTGTAGGGACCGATGGTACTGATGGTCCCACCGATGCAGCTGGTGCAGTAGTCGACGGCTCGACGGCCCGACATGACATCCAGGCTGCAAGAGACTCTCTAACCAGACACGACGCCTACAACTTCTTTGACAAGTTGGGGGGAGTTCTCGATGACCCCCCATTGATCAAGACTGGTCCCACAGGAACCAACGTTGCAGATATTTGTGTCACTCTCGTCGGAGTTGCCCCCGCTCCATAGGACTACTAATTAATTGTTCTAATATGAAATTCACTGGCCATGAGCCATGAAACCTACTGCTGGTTCAGAAAAAGGTGTAAGCAACACCTAATCCTGCCAGTGCTGCGTACATGCAGGTTGAGACTGGAGAGGCTCCTGCAGAACCGTCCTCGGCTGCCTTTTCCTTCGAAGTATCTGTTTCCTTGCTCAATGCGAATTGATCCAACGCATCGGATTGGGTGAAACAGCACAACTCTGCATCCGTACCCTCAGACAGCAGATCAATTTGTACCGTGACGCCACACGAAGTAACTTTCTCAGCAAGAGAAGAAACTACCATGCCGCCCAGGGCTTCGCATTCCTCGGCACTAATATATTCTGGGTCGCCCCCACTTGCTGCACCACAACATACTTCTCCTTCAACGGCAATTGGAAGGTCAGAGCTAACGACGTTTGCCAAAGGTGGTAAGCCATTGCTTTCACACTTGTAGTCATTTGTAAACACGGCCCCATCGCCAATGTCGCCAACAACTTCGCCACCGGCATCCAAGCACTCCTGCTTCGTATATTCAGCACGAGTCACGGGGTCTACAGAAGGTTGCTCTGGGTCACCTTCCTCCGATGGCTCGGAGGGGAGACAACAATACGTTGGAATCACTTCTATGGGATCCTCATCGTCTGCGGTTGTGGCAGCAGTGCTTGTCATTGGGTCACACACAAAGTCATTAGCTTCCATTTCCGCCAATTCAGATTCATCAACAACGACCAGTCCACCCTGTCGCACGCAGTTGTGGATATCATCTTCGTTTTGAAATGGTTCTGGACCACAACAGACCTTCGCAGTGGAACCTCCGTCCTCTTCCACAATGACACCATATGGCACCTGCTTGTTGGTTTCGCAAATAGGACTCTTGATTTCGTCGGCGTTTTCAGTGGTGACACTCTCAATTATCCCTTCAATATCCTTGCATTCTTGTCTTGTATACTCGACGTAGTTCTGATGCGTGTCTCGAAGCTTACAGCAGAGTTCAAGCGGAGCCGGAGAACCCGGCAATGGATCACAGTTGTGGGTTGCATTGAAGTCCAGAAGTTCTGTTTCATCGTGAATGACTATCCCGCCCTCGTTCAAACACTGCTCGTACATCGTGTGGGGGAGGGGGCCTCCGCAGCAAGCTGCACCTGGTGATCCTGTTTCAAGATTGATGATATCGGCAATGGGAAGCAAGCCCTTGCTTTCACACAAGGAGGTGGAACCTTCCTGAAGCACGGTTTCAACAACAGTACCTCCGGCGTCGACGCAATGTTCCCTTGTGAAGATCCCTGGCGGTCCATCATCAGTAGCAACAACGATGTCTTCACAACAATACTCAATCGGTGTGGAGTCTGTGCTTGACGTAAGTCGGGTGCAACTGAAGGCATCTGCAATCTGCGAGACTTCATTCTCGTCTACGATGATACCACCGACGTTGTGGCATGCCTCGTGACTGCTATCAACGTCTGCTTCAGGTTCCGGTTCTTGAGGTGGAGTGCTTTCAGAGGTGCTCCAGTCTCCACCACAACAGACCTCCCCTTCTATAGCAATAGCCTCATTGTCTGCATAAACAATGAAATCCACAGGGGGGAGGTTATCGGCCTCACAGGTGTAGGAGGGGGCGAAGATCGAGCCGTCACCTATGTCTCCCACTACCAAACCACCATGGGCCTCGCAATCCTCTCTTGATATACCAGCGCTGACGTGATTGCCAAAGAAAGCAACCAATATGATGCTCAAAACCTTCATGTTTGATGGTTCCGTGGTTTGGTTGTTTTATGAGATCTGTTGTGAGATTCTGAGTTTGTGGTGGTGTCCAAAGGTGCTGCTGTCAATTTGAAACGACTGGACGTTGTGCGACGAGTAGATGCTGTTTCCTTTGTTTGCAAACGATTGCATCTTGCGAACTTTTTTTTTGTGATGAGAGGAGTTTAGTATAGAATTGAGGACCTTTGCATTATACCAACCTTACTACCTAGTAGTTTCGGTTTCTTTGCACATCCGTTAGTCATTGTGCGACTTATAAGTGTTTAGTACCGCTTTCTCTCTACTACTACGACAACGTTAGCACTACCGTAAGAACCATGGCGGCATGCCAAAAATAGTATTGAATATTATTGCTCGTGGCACAACAAGTAGTTTTGTTGTCGACTCCTGCCAACCTCCTACCCGGTAGCTAGCAGAGAACATAGTGACGAAGTCAACAGTTGTATTACTAGCAGAAGATTCAATGAACGTTTCGTCCAAAATGCTACATCTAGTTTGAGACTGACCGAAGCTTACTTTTCATTCCGTCGAGCTCAGTTTGATTGGCCATTGTGTTCAAGGTATCACTTCGACAACGCCACACTACGAGAACCAGCTTCTTGAGGTAGTCATTCTCGTAGCCTTTCAAGCACACAGCGAATGAACCCAACGAGAGGGCGCGGACTTCATTTGCAAAAGACTCGGTGAAGTCTCCAATTTGCAGGACTCCGGTCTCGAGGCATTTTTGGAAATCAGACAACTCTGCAATTACCTTCCGTTTTGTCATATGTGGTGCAACGAAGTGGACACCTTCCTGGGCAATTCGGTAGTTGACCTCACAATCCTTGTTGCAACGCGTGAAACTCTTTAATCCTGAATTGATCACTGTCAATCTTTGTTGAATTCCCTTGTCAATCAACTGCTTGACAGGTTTGGTGATGAAGTATAGAACCTTACAATCTCCACAAGCTCGTGACATGTAGTTTCCCTCGTCAAAACTATCAGAGGATAACCCAAAGTACTCCTTCAAAGGACCAAAGACGTTGTCTGGGATTGGAACAAAATCGTCCCGACCGAGAGTTTCATGTTTCTTGCCATCTTTGTCTTCAAGGAAAATCTTCTTTACATGTCCGCGGACAACCGCAGAACTATCTTTCTCGTTTTCCAATACTTCCGAGTCGCCTGCGGCCTTGTTGGCTTCATCGTCTAGCCTAGGCTTCTTGGTGTCGGGCTCGCCCTCATCATCGGCATTGTCTTCGTTGGTTCCATCCAACTCGGCTTGCAGCTTTTCGAATTGCTCCCGAGCCCGTGCGTTCATTGGAGCAACTTTTCGCAACAAGGCAACAAAGAAGCCTCCGGTATCCATATCTTGAGGCATGATTCTCATGCAACGATCCAAGTGAAACTTCTCAGCCTCCTCCGGAGTTGGGGGGAAGCAAGTTCTCCTGATTCGGCGCCTCAAAGTCTTGGGGACATCGTCAAAAGAGTCAAACTCCCGAAGACCTGCAGCAGCAGCATGCTTTCGCAACTCCTCAGGTTCCCAAGAAGATGGCTCATACTTTGTTCGAACTTCCTTTTCTTCCTCGTTTTCATCTTCCTTTTCCAAGTTGTCCGTGACTGCATTTTCCTCCATCTGTGTATCCACGTCGGCGTCCTTGGTGTCAGCCTTGTTCTTTGCAGCCCATTCCTCCCGCTTTGCCCTCATTTTCTCATTATTCTTTTTCAAGAAGTTCTTCTGCTCTCGCTTACTCTTGTTCTCGCTGAGAACCTTCCATGTTGACATCCCTGGCCTAGCTAGGAGACCGGGCAACTCTGCACGACGATCAACCAACTCCAAGCTACCATCCGCTGCCCTAAGGAGTTCAGCAACAACAGATTCGTTCTCCATTGGATTCATAGAACAGGTGGAATACACCATATGTCCACCAACCCGTGTTAGGCGTGCTCCTTTCAGAGCGATCGACAGCTGTACGTTGTGCAGCCCCATAGAGTTGAGCTGATTCCAACGCTTCCAAATTCCTGGGTTTTTTCGGGAGGTTCCATCACCTGAGCAAGGAACATCACATAGAACGCGATCAAACATACCCTCCGTTGGGTTTTCGTCCGACCGGATGAGAGGGAAAAATTGAGCGTCGCAGCTAGTGATGAAGATTGCTGGACTGTTGATCCGCCTCATTTGATGGACAAGCATGTAAGCCCGCTTTGGGTCCGAATCATTGGCAACCACGTATCCAGAGGGCTCAGAATCTCCGGCATTCTTGGGACAGTTGACAACTTCTAGAAGCTGTGATGTCTTGGAACCTGGCGCGGCACACATGTCAAGACATTTGTCATCAGGTTGAGGATCCAAAACAACGGGAGGAATCATGCTAACAGTTTCCTGTCTGGTGACAAACCCAGCCTCAGTCTGAACCTTGAGCCAATTATGGAAGGGGTTGAGACTAGTGTTGCGGCGGATAGTCTGGCGATCCAAGCTCAGCTGATATGCATGAGGAATGTAGGGAATCTTCTTTGCTGGTGCAATGAGCTTTTTCTCTGGGACCAAATTGTTTTCTTGAATTCTGCGATCACCACCCTTTGGTTGGATTTCAATTTCCATCTTCTTTCCCACATACTCATCCAACTCAGTTTCTAGGCGATTCCTGAGGTTGTCGTCCACATCGTTTCCAATTCTAAAGGAGGCAGGCAGAATTGTCTTCGTGGCGGTGAGCCATCGTTGGCGTTCGGCTTCTTTCTCTTCATCAGTTGTGCACTTTTTGAACGTCCCGGTACTCTCATCCAAGTAATAGTCGTGGATTCCCATGTAAGCATAAAAAGCCTCCATTTTGAAGTTTCCACCTTCAACCATCTCGTACGGATTACGTTCTTGGCCATACTTTTCGTTAGTCTTGGCATTGGAACGGTCATTACCCCGGGCCTTAGCTTCATCACCACGTTGCTTCTTCCTGGCGCGGCTCCATTTGCGTCCCATGATTGAAAACTAGTGGTACAAGCAAAATCAAGCTCTCTACAAAGGTCTGTTGCCGTCTCAGTTTGTGACAAAAACTTGAGTTCTACGAGAATTGAAAGAAGGGGTGGTCCTCCTGCTGGCGTCTGGCCTTCGACTAAGTCAGACTAGTCGGAAACACTACATAGTATGCCCTTCAAATCTTTCCTACTAGTAGAAGCTAATAAAACAAAACTAAAAAATGCTGGTAACTTGTACTCTCTACTCTTTCAAGGGGACTGGACCACCATACGAGTCAACATATTTTTTTGCAGCAGCCATCTGTTGACAGGTAACTTTCTTTGACCACCCGAGTTCTTTAGCCATGATTTCTGCAACCCTTGGAAGCGCCCTCAACGCCGCATCCTTGTTGATGAATGCCAATCGTGTACGGCGACTAAGGACATCCTCTATGGTGCATGCGTATTCACGGCAGGCCCAAATAACGTCGGCTTCCAGGTAAGGATATCCTTCAAGCAAGATATCCTTTCCAACTTCTATTCCCCTGGACTCCATCAGTGAGCATAACTCCCACGCCCGAGTGCCGTACGTTTTTGCCAGATGTTCTGCCACACTTTGAGGCATTCCGTACTTTTGAATCAATTGAACGGACAAAGTTGATTCAACTTTATCGAGAAACAAGTCAGTCAGTATCTCAAGAACAAGAAGGGAACACGGTCACCAGGCAAATAAACTTACAGCCTGCTCCGCCAAAGAGCTTGACTTCCATAGTTTTGCAATGGGGTCCCTTGTCGCCAACAATGCGATCGGTGACATCTTCAGCCATTTCCCGCCACGTAGTCCACTTTCCTCCAGCGACAAAGATGATACCGGTGGACTTGTTTTCAGAAATAACATGATCACGAGAAGGTGGTGTCCCTGGTGGAGCATGAGGGTCTACTGCAAGTGGTCTCCACCCTCTCCAAGAACTGAGAACATCGTTACGACGGAATTCCAAGTCCTTCTTGAAATATTTTGAAGCCTCGTTCAATAACCAATCAATTTCATCTTCTGGCGGGGTAGGGGAAGTCTCAGCTTGACTTTTTGAATCAGTTGTTCCGACCAAAGTGTGATTCTCCCAGGGAAGGATAAACAAAAACCTACCATCACTTGTGTTGAAGTCCAAAACTCCCATCTTTGAAGCATGGAAGGTAAGAAGGTGATAGAAACACTCGTATAGTATATTTGTCACCCGCACTTACCTCGTGATTGCAGAAGTACCCTGGAAGAACAATATGTGTACCATGAGCACCACGGACAGCTGCCGTAAACTCCGACACACTCTCCTTATCAGAGCCTTCGGATGCATGATCTAGATCCTCCAATCTACGCATATCATCAGTGAATGGGCCTCCAGCAAACACCACCTTTTTGGCTCGAACATTGATTCTCTTTCCTGTCATGCGATCCAATGCCTCGACACCAACCGCTTTTCCGGTGTTAGAGTCCTTTTGTATCCTTGTCATCTCGACATAGTTCGCAATGGTTGCTCCATGCTCTGCCGCTGACATCGCAATGGCCAGATTTGTTCGGGCGTCATTGTGTTGGGCTTCATAAAAGACGGCACAGTACTTGATAGCGGTATCATCCAGTTGAGGAAACACCATACGAGTCTTGTGCGGAGTCAAAACATAGCTAGGAGGACACTGAAAGTAACTGAGTGCGTCATAGAATTTGAGGACAAAGGGAGCCAGAACAGGAAAAAACCCATACAACCAGTGTCCAAATGGTGGCGGGCTAACATGCCAACGGTCAATTGGTATGACCAGTGGAACCCAGTTGCAGAGATGAGCCTGTTGTTCCGTCATGTACTTCCGCTCTCTGTGGGAATTCAAGACTAGTGTCATTTCTCCCACAAAATTCTTGACGGTGGCAATGGGGTGCATGAGCAATTGGGGTGACAATAGGATCGCCGTTGCAGTGCCCATGTACTTGATACCTGCCCAAATCAATTTGGTAGATCGGGACGAGGTTTCACTGGAAAAGTCACCTCGTTCTATACATGCTACTTTCAACCCTCGAGTTGCTGCATCCAAAGCTATTCCAGCCCCCGTCGCTCCTCCTCCAACGACAAGGATGTCAAATTCATCATCGGTGAGAGAATTTTCCAGGAGTCTGAGCTGTGCAGCCCGTGAGGGTAATCCCTCAGGTCCTGGAACTTCGTCAGGATCGGATACAACTGCTGTGTTGGCGAGACCTGAATCTCTGTTGGGGGCACTTGTTGCAAATGCCCTTTCCCGACGCAAAAAGGAGAACCAGTTTCGCCCGTCCCTTGATCCTCCTCCGTGGCTGGAGTTGTATCCGTCACGAGAACCATTGGTGCCAGTAGTATAAGATCGATAGGACCTTGGAGCATGAGGTGGAGTTCGAACACCCTTGTTGTGGGGCAAGCTTTGGATTCGTCGTGATGCCGTCGCGGCTGAGCGCGAGACACCTTGTAGACCTGGATTCGTTACGATCATCGTTGCTTTTATCAATATTGCTCCTTTCGTACTATACGAGTAGTATCGTATCAATCCCCAAACAGTCAACAGCTCTGGAAAGACACGAAATGCCGATGCCAACCAATCCTGTTGCAGCAGAAACACACCTCTGTTGGAATTTCGGAACGGAAATTCGATGATGTTGTTAGGAATTCTTCCGGAATGGCGAATCTTGATGCGTTGGAATGTGCACTTGGAATCGACAAGGTGATGCGTCGATGACAGCGACACCCGAAAAATTCTTGCACTAAACTTGATTCCTTTGACTCAGTTTTTTGTTTATTCCATGATACGATAGTTTCCTTGGTATCTCAGTACTATTATTTAGTTGAAGTTAGTATGTAGTAGTAAATCAAGCTCGTCAGCAAGCTTGCTATTCTGTCAAGCAGAAGTATCAAGAGAGAAGCCAAGAAGAGACCACAAGCGGCTCAAGAATTCGGATCAAGAAGATGATAATGGAAAAGATCCCAAAGGCTTGGGAGGCTGTACAATAGTACAGAACTCGCTACTTGTCTGGATACTATGTCGTGCTTGGTCCTTCTGAGAACAATTGGAAGTCTGGGATGGATATCCACCTTTGATATGTCAGACTCCCTCCTCCCAAGAAGCACAATCAGAACTACTACATTCGTTTTGTTCTTCCGTGCCATAGCAAATTCCCAGTAATGGGCGTGTGCTGCAGCATCATGGAAAGTGGGGGTTATGCTGGCTCTCATACTAAGTATTGCTTCTGTACGTATCAATAGCTTCGATTCATATTCATAGTCTTCCGTAATCGTGGGATCAGTACTAGTGATGCTCCACCTCTCTGCTGGTTGTTCCTACGAGTACATGTCGCCGTCTCGACGACAAGAAACTGGTTCCTTCCCTTCCTGCAGTCACGACGACGACGCAACTCCAATTTGGGAGTGTTCCTAGCTATTTCTTGTAACTCGTACTAGTAGTAGAGAGGCATTGCTAGTTGCCGTATTTGAAGGATTCTTGTTGGGTACGTATTTTCTTAGTACTATTGTTTTATCTCGTCCGTCCTGTAGTTGGTTTTCTGTGGAGCTTTATGCCCGCATAATTTCTGATGACAACAAGGCACCGCATGCTGTTTTGTCTACTGCAAGCTCATCGTCGTGTTGAGAATAGATACCGACCGGTCATCACAGACATTTTTTAGGTGTTCTTAGTAGTTGCCATGAACAAAGCTAAGTGTGTGGCGAAAATTAATCACACTTCGGGAGTTGGTGTCAAGGATGAAACTGGTTCCTCTTACAAATTGCGTATACTGAAGAGAAACCAGCTAGTGGTCTCCTTTATTGACACTCCACATCACCAGAGGGCTGTTTTGAGGTCAAGAAATCCGGAAAGAGGTGGACAATCGAAGATTGCCATCGGATGCCGGTTGTTGAAGAGCCTCATGGGATCATCTCACAAATTCCAACTTCTACAAAGAAGAAGTGCAAGCAAGGTAGAATCAAGCTTACCATCCTGCTAACCTGTTGAAAGTCTTGGCAACATGGTATCTTCCGAGCATCGAACTGGGCTGTACATTGCAGTCCCTCTCTACTTCTGCATCCTTTCTGGAGCGGCATACTGGGCCCATCTCCGGTTGGAGCGCATGAAGCAAGACGCTGTATCCGACAAACTCTCTGCCCACTACTTGGGAGGACGTGACTTCGGTCCAGTCGTTACCGCTGGTACTTTGTTTGCCAGCTTGTTCTCTGGTTACACCGTTATTGGTGTACCCAAGAACGAGGCCTACAAAACAACCGGGTGGTGCGCCATTGATTGGATTCCTAGTTTGATGGGTGTTGCTGGAGTTTACTTCGGAACTGGATTGCGTTTGTTGAAGAACTCTCAACTTCGTGACCACCAATCTCCTGCCGATTTCATCACCGATCGCTACCAATCTCAAGTTCTTCGATATATGATTGTGTTCCTTCAGGTCGTTCCCACTACCATCTACCTTTCCGCACAGGTCACTGCCATCAAGAGTACGTTCAACTCCATCTTCGAATTGGATGCGGATACGATCTATCCTACTATCTGCATCGTTATTTTGATTTTGATCTTCGGGTGGGCCGGAGGTTTGAACTCAGTTGCATACTGTGACACCATCCAGGCTTTCACCATGATGTTCGCCTTCATTGTGATTCCCTCCGTAATTTGCGCCAACTTTGGTGGATGGTCCTCGCTTGACCCCAACACCTACCCCAAGCCAGTATTCTACCAGTCTCCCACCTTTGCCGAGCAAATCTCCATCTGGCAGTTCTCGTTGATCAACATTTCTTTCTTCACTTTGCCCCACTTGATGCAACGTACCTACTCTGCGCAAGGGCCAGCTTCTTTGAAGGCAGGGTACGCAATCATGGCCGTTGGTCCCTGGTTCACCACTTTTGTCGGAGTGTACATGGGAACCATGGGAGTCCAAATCCTTTTCGACAAGACCGGAGAGCTTCAGGCCCCTTCCAACCCTTTCTCTACCATCATTGAGGCTATTATGGATGAAGGTGGCATCGCCAAGGTTGGAGGTGTCGTTGCTGTCACCGCATCCTTGGCGGCTATCATGAGTACTGCCGACTCCTTGATCATCGCCATCTCACAATTGATCACCGTTGAGATTGTGTACCCTATGCGCCCTAATACTACCCCTAGCGAAATTTCCATCATTGGAAAGGTCGTCTCTCTGAGCGCTTGTACCTTTGCCCTCTTGATTGGAAACTTCTGGGATGAGGGTATCAGTGACTTGGGAAAGATCCAGTTCTCCCTCTCTGCCCAAGCTGTTCCGCCGTTCATCATTGGCTTGTTCAGCACCAACAAGAAAACCGACCTTCACCCTTGGTGCTTGTTTGGTGGGGCTCTATCCGGGACTATCTTTGTTGTTGCCATATACTTTGGATACTTGAAACCTGTTGCCGATTCCGTTTCTCTTAACGCCGGTATTGGGGGCATCCTCGTCCAATTGTTTGTCGCCTACTCCTTGGAGACCATGCGACGACTTGTTGGAGGCCCAGAAGTCATGGATGAAAGTCCAGTTCGCATGATGAAAGGGGAGCAAGAGCTCGAGGTCTGGTACGGAGGACGCCCCGAGTGGGATATTCCTCTTCTCCAACGATTCGGAGATGATGCCTTGACCCCTCACCGAGTCTGGGAGAATATGAAGGGCATCAATGAGCCCATGGCCAACCCGTGGATGTGCTTCTTGCTATTCTTCACTCTTTCCATGGCAACTCCATGGGTCCCCGAGGCTGAACCTCCGCTTATCGACGGAGCATTTCTCTACACACCCAAGACTATCAATGGACTTCCCTGGTGGTTCTTCAAGATGCTCATGATCAGTTTTGTTTCCACCGCCGCTATCTTGTTTGGAGTCTACAACGCTCCCGACGAATTCCCCAAGATTGAGAAGGAAATCGATGAGAATGGCGAGGAGGATGCCAAGGAAGGAGACAAAGCTGAAAACCTTGAAACAAAGAGCGTAGAGAGCGGCGCAGATCAAGAAGCCTAAAAAGATGATATATCCACCTGGAGTAGTAGTGGAACCATCATTCCAGTGTTGTAGCCAAGAAAGTATGCATCGCGCTATTTTGATTGTTACTAAGGTCCATAGGGTCTACTTCTGTCTTACAAAAAATAGGCTCATATCCCTTCATATCGATCACTTGGACCACAGCATGGGATTCCCGCGACCACCAAAACGACTGATGGGTGATGGGCAAACAATCATCCCATCGATCAACAAGCTTGTGTTGCCTCTGAGCATTGTGATTGTTGGAGAGAAGACAAGAGTTGTATCGAGCTTCGTCCCTGTTACTTCATAATCTGGCTTTTCGAGTGAACATAAAAAACCAAGCCATGAGTTTCTTCCGTACTCCCAAGTTAGTCTCCCAGTGGAGGAGTGTCAATTCTTTGGTTGACAATTCACGCTTTTTCAGCAACGCTGCACGAAGGGGTGCCCGACGTAGGCCACGATCGGGAGCTCACCCCCCACCCCCTAAAAGAATCCTATTCCAATCATTGGGGTGCCCTCGAAACTTTGTGGACACTGAAGTGATGTTGGGTATTGCAGTTCAAGGCGGGCTCGAAGTCACTCAGGATGTGGAAGAAGCGGACTACGTCGTCGTGAATACGTGTGGTTTTCTTGAATCGGCTCGCGAAGAATCCAAAGCAGAGATTGCGTCGTTGATTCAGTCCAAAAAAAGCAATAGCAAAATGTTGGTAACGGGATGTATGGTAAATCTGCACAAAGACCAAATTCTTGAAAGCTATCCCCAAGTGGACTCTGTTCTTGGTTCCGGTGCTATTGACAAAGTCTTGGAAACCATTCATGAATTGGAAGGCAAGAATCAACAGCATATCGATGGTGAAACAGAAAGCAGCCGCCGCAAGAAGAATCGAAGAAGTTTCCTGGAACAGGGAGATACGCCTCGCTTCTTGGCAACTCCACCTCACTATGCATACCTCAAAATTGCAGAAGGCTGCAAGAAGCAGTGCGCCTTCTGCATCATTCCAAAGATTAAAGGACGCCTACAGTCCAAGCGCATTCCCCAGCTGGTAGAAGAGTTTGAGGCAGTGTTGGAGCATGGAGCAGAAGAAGTCATTTTGATTGCTCAAGACCTGGGCGACTACGGAAAGGACATTGAGTTTGCACGGGCACGGGAACGGGCTCTTGCCGATGATCCTAGCGTTGTTATGGAAGGTGAAACACCCAATCTGGCCAATCTTCTCAAAGCTCTACTGGCCAGTACTGACGATCCCAACTTGTGGCTGAGGCTGCTGTATTTGTATCCAGATGAAATTACCCCTGAGTTGTTGGACGTCATGGAGGCGGACACTCGAATCTGTCGATACTTGGACATGCCGATTCAACACAGTCATGATGACATGTTGCGAGCGATGAGGCGGAAAACAAGTTCTGCTGAGATTATTGGAACGATCCAAATGTTGCGCGAACGACTTCCGGGAGTCCATATTCGCACCAGTTTGATGGTGGGGTTCCCTGGTGAAACCGAAGAACATTTTGAGCATTTGTTGCGGTTTGTTGAGGAAATGGAGCTGGACAATGTGGGTGTGTTCACATACTCGGACGAATCGCTTGCAGTATCATCCAAACTTGCCAACCATGTTTCCGAAGAGGTAAAACAAGATCGGTACCACCGCTTGATGATGGCCCAATGGGAAGTGGTTGAGAAGAAGAATCGTGCAAGAGTCGAGAACAAAGAACAGTTGGAGGTCGTTGTTGAGGGGTTGGACGACGAAGAACGTATAGTTGGACGATACTATGGACAATGCCCAGACATTGATGGTCTGGTCATTCTTGAAGGAAACCCTTCCGTGTATGCTGGGTCTCGTTGTTTGGTTGAGGTGACCGGATACGAAGACTATGATCTGATTGGGAAAGTTGTTTCTCCCTAGAACAAGAAAGCAAAACGTAATGAAAATAGCAAAACTACAATACACCATCCTACCAAATGGTTTCATGTTCGATGATGTCACGCCTACCAATGGTGAAGACATGGGATGAATTGGGTAGTTGAGTTCGACAACAATTCTCAGCCGAATTCCAGGGTTCCACAGAATACAGCGTCATTCCGCTTCACGTTCCATTGCAATAGCAAATAAGAGGTGAAATCAAGTTGTCAAGACATCAAATACCCGACTGCCACACTAGATTTTTCTTTCTAGTGTGGCATTACTTTCGTCATCCACCGCCCATGCGAACTGTAGTGTTCCCTTGAAGGTTTTTCATTCCCCGAACATTGCCTCCTGGACGGCCTCCTCCATCACCACCAGAGTAGGAACGTCCATTATTACGTTGAGCATACTATGGATTTTTCGCAGCAAGAGATAAAAGGGAAAGGGTGAGAACTCCCGAGTTATTCCACAACGATTCTTCGAAGAAGCCAAGTACGAGTACGTACCGATGCCCTGGACTCGATGCGTTGGGGAGGATTGGAAATGGCCCCGAAAAAGAGTGCAAAGAAGTCGATGATTCCCTGAATAAGATCCGTAATTGTACGGGTAATGGACTTGGAACCTCCTACGGTTCCATCGCGGGCGATATATGTCATGGTCCGTTGCTGTGGTAGTAACCAGTTGAATGTTGAATGTTGAATGTTGTATGGATGTCTCTTGCCTCTTCTGTTGTGCCACGATTAACAGTGAGACGAAACACGCCAGATGGCCTCTTTCGAAAACGTCCATGGAGGTCGACGGCAAGACTGAATGTCTCGTGTTAAAGTCAAAGAAGTCTAACGTGGCAAAGTGAACCGAATCCACTTTTCTTGGCAATGAGCACTCCAGCGGAATGAACTCAGCTACAAGCACCGATGAAGCCGCCGTCCAGAAGCCAAAGCTCATTGACCAACCACCAAGTGATGATATAGGAAACATTCGGGAGCGACGTGCTTACACTCCTCTGCAACTCCCCTTGCGGCACATTCTTCCCAATCCATGTCGCGACCAGTCATTTTCCCCATTGACTGGTTGGCGATACTATCCGACGTCGTACAAAGAAGATAGATTGTGCATATCATTCCCGCCAGCTGAACTACCGGAGACATCCATGGCAGTCCCTGCGGCTTGGAGTACTCAAATGGGTTATCATCCGAAGATGCGACAACCTTCTGCTAGTACCACAAAACCTGAAGATTGGGAATCTGACAAGCGTCCAGAGATCCAAGTCCAAGACTCTGCTTCAGCCAAAAAAAGCAGGACACCTGTTACAGCCACTATACATACTACATTGGCGCAGACTCAATTGTCAAACTTGACGCTCGAAACCAAGCCGTCTCCCGCTTTGCCCTCTGACTGTACAGACTTGATTCCCAAAACCACTCTTTATGGGTACTACGGCAAAAAGCTCAAAACTACCATCAAACCCAGCGAACACTATGTATCATGGTCTAATGGAAAGCCTTCCAACTACATTCGGTATTCTTCTGCCTTTTTCTGCCCTGTCACCAATTTTGTTTTCCTTTCTGGTCAGTATGGCGACAACTTCGAACACGAAGGAGAAATCATTTGGTTTGCTAAAAAGAACATCGCTGAACAGGCAGCGGCTGCAAAGGCCTTGGACTACTGGATGTACAAGGATGGAAATCAAGGAGTTTCATTCTGTCATGATGATCCTGTTCCATTGCGGAACACCACCGATACTCCTTGGCATATCATACCCCGGTTGATCCACGAAAAATTTCGACGTGCCCTTGAGGAAAGAATGGAATTGGAAGGTGCAGATACCCAAGGAGTGCATGAGCCCTCGAAATTGTCAACACAACGCAATACAATGGGATTTCCCAACACTCAAAGGCTCCAAGTTCTTCAAACGGAACATAAAGCTGGAGTTCAACAGTCGAACCAGATGCAGTCAGGAGGTGCACCGTTGCCGATGGCACTAGAAGTAGAAGACAGGTCTGTTTTTGTTGATTCCTCGGAGGATTATTTCGATTGGGGGGATAGTTCCAAGCGATCTCGTGCTGTTGGCAATTGGGGGAACACCGTACCGAACGACCAAGGTCAACTGTGGACCAGAGACAATACCAATACGCACCCCGCATCGAAAGCTTCTTTGGCCTGGGAAGCCAAGTACAAGCGTGCGAGAATGGAAGGGCGGATAGATCAGTCGAGCAACGGCATTAACCCCTACGGTGCTGTTGGAGCACACTTGGAGTCCATGACGTTTGGTTCCAACGAAATGCGGACAACAAGGACGACGGTGGATACACAGAACCCCAACATTTTGGTCGGATTTGGCAGGTCCCAACGCTCACAGCACTTTGACTCTCCCAGCAACGAGAATCCTGCGAATAGTACACAAAGGCCATTCAACAACTAAGAGGGCTTCATTGCGATGCATCCATCCGTAGGGAGGAAACGCAAGACTAGGTTCATCAATGGCATGGGCTGGAGTGCTTCTTTGAAGATAGCCATGGTGGAGTATCAGACCTGCATAGAGAACTGTTACAACAATGAGACCGCTTTTGTTCCAAGTTTCTGGGAATGCCATCTGGACGACGCCACACGCAGAATGAATCCTACACTATAGTTGTCCTCTCTTCGCCGAGAACAATACAAAAAGACTAGAATATGAATAGCTAGAGCTGACCGAACTCAACCGCATTGAAACGAGAGTACAGGTAGTATGCAACCAGTGCCGATACCCTTTTGGTCATAGTAGAATGCAATGGTGCTGATGGCAGGAGAAGTTCGGGCGACCTGGGTTCGCTACGTATATCATCAATCGCGGAAAAGGCATTTGGTTCTTCTCATTCGCACTCTGTTTGTCTGAAGTCCTTCTGTGCGAAGGGACTACCTGTACTACTACGAGTACTGAGGGCAGCACTGCGTTGCGGGGTGGAATGGAAATGCAATATGAGAGAGGGAAAATACACAGCCTTTTCTCGATGAAAATGTTCCCGAAGAAGAACGCGGATTTTGCCAGGCTTATATTCTCGTGATGGCGCCCAACAAATTCTGACAACTCTTACTTATGATGAGTGTGTTCTCGTATGATACCACCTCACAAATGGATTCGTAGCGTGCAGTACTCAAACCACACAACATTTGGAAATGGTGTCAAAAATAGCGAGAGTGTTCTGGCCGCCGGTTGCATTTGCAATAATAACCATATTCGTGCGTGTTTTTGCAAGTAGTAGTGTCCAGGCTAGCGGGTACTACCGCCCGCCGGTAGTACTTATACTCAAACTTGCCAGTTTCCTCCTGCAGAGCGCAGCACCGGAAGTAGTGCGAGGATTTCCCAGATCCCCACCACAACAAATGCTCACTTTTGCAGAACCCCCACAACACCCCAACGCGGAACCTCAGAACACCTCAAACTCACTGATCAAACCTTTCACGATGGTTCGTCCTCTTGCTACCTCCAACATTTCTTTTGATGGTAAGTCCTAGACATCGTTGCGTCCATAACTGCACCCAGTGAGCAACGAATAAGTCTCCTTCAACACTTGCTAGGACTAACCCGCCGATCTTTTTTGGCTCTTCCAGAAGCACAAGGAGACCTTGCTTTCTGCCAACGCATGGCATCGCACGTTAGCAAAGCCTCCGACCTTCCTGCCGTATGCGGCAAGTTTCCATCTGTGTTTTCCGATGTCCAGAGAATGGGCCATGGAAACCAAAGGAGCATCGCATTTTCGATCGTCCGAGCACATTCCGCCGCAACCATGAGCTAACATATTCAGTTTGATTCGCAATGTTTCTACGAAACTCTTTTGAATCTTTGTGTCGGCCACTGCACGGCCGTTCTTTACAACTCATTAACCTCCGTCTTTGCCAGCGTTGTCAGGTTTCATCGGCTTTTGCCGAAATGGTTCCCTCATCGCTGTTTGAACACGGCTGGTTTGTACAAGGCTAGATATTGTACGCTTCATTTTTCATCATACCACTAGTACTAACTACGTATAAACGCTATATCATTCCATTTCTCATGCGTCATTGTTGACCATAGGCCAATGCTCCCTTGAGGCTGCTGTTGTTGTTGGCAAAGAAATCGGAAAAGATCGTCTGTGCAGACAGTTGGAATTCATTCCCCTCCAGTCTTCGACCGCAATTTGATTGGTGAGAAGACCAGAATCCTGGGATTGCCAATAAGTACATGGCCGGCATTGACACCACGAGCTAACAACCGCGATCATTGCCGAGCGGCGAGCAGCGTGAATGCCGACTGCCGGGTGAACCAACAATTAAGTCTACATTAGTTCCTCTCATCCGCACTGTTTCGGCCAACATTCGCCGGATCCTTCTTGATCACCAAAAACCCTGGTCTCAGCAAGACTCGAGGATTTTCATCCCATATCCAAGTTCTCAGACACAAAGTATCAAGATCATGGTTGGATCGATCCGATTGTTTGTGTTGGTAACGCTAGCCACTCTCGCCGCAGTTACCGCTGAGGATGGCAGTGTACCTTGTACGTTGAGTTGTGAGAACGGGGGATATTGCAGTTTTGTGGAAAGTACTTCTGAAGAACTCGCCCATTTGGCCCAATCCGGGCATTTGATTGAGAAGTGTGTATGTCCTGCAGGATACGGAGGTGTTGGGTGTGAATACGAAGTTGGGGAGTGCAACACGAGTGATCTCACATGCCCTAACGGCCGAGCCTGCGAAATGGATGCTAGTGGCGAGTGGGGCTGCCAATGCTCGGTGGCAAACGAAGTAAGTTCATTTGCAGGACATCAATGTTCTAGTCCTGCCACAGAGTATTGCTCTGGACAATACGTGGAGGGGGTTGAAGTTTCCTTCTGCACCAACGGTGGTCGATGTCTAGGAGACTTCATCGCAGCTGAGGTTGCACCCGGTGATACCAATTTCAACAAGGTATATCAGTAAGTGGCTAAAAGAAAGGAGAAGTTTGGACATGATCCTTTTTCTAACGTGATGTGATTGGTTTGTGTTGACCGGCAGGTATCGAGGATGCAAATGTCCCACCAATTTCTATGGTCCACATTGTGAATTCCTGAACATTGAAGGAGACGAAGACTTGACATCTGCATCTATTGCTTCCTTGACTCATCGATCCCCATTGGCTGTTGTACTGTTGTGCTTTGTCGTCATTTCCGTTGGTGTGGTGGCAGTTGTTGTGCACAGGCGTCTGGCCCGGCAAAGGGTGCCAGGAGAGATCTCTATTGACAACGGAGGCTCGTCTTGGCCAACAGCTACAAGACCAGCATACAGAGACTCAATGTATAATGGCAAACACTATCACAGTCGCGATGTCAACCTTCGCATGGAATTTGCATTGGATGATGTGGATCTGACCTAACCAACAAGCTACAATGGTACACTAAGAAATATAGCCATGTTATAGTTTTACAATAATGGATATCGCAGTATCGTACGGTAGCCCATTGTTGTGAGCAGCTTCCAGGTGGAAGTCCAGGGCAAGATGCGTGGTGGTTCGCTTCGACATGGTCCGTCGTGCTACCGTCGGGTTGAACAATCCCGACCCCACGTCGAGATCTACCATGATGTCTCACAAGCGTGATCCATTCGTCGTCCAACCCATCGCTTGTGAAGATCGCTGAGTGTCTCTGAGCAAGAGGAAAGCGCAGAAGGAACATGCACTCCACCAAAGTAGTTCTTGGCAGAGGCTCTGTCTCCACTCATCATGGTCAACAACGTATCTTGAAGCATTCAACTCCCGATCTTCTCACATATATCCAAAAGGCAGTACAGACTGGGATCTACCGTAGTAATGAGGAAATCGAGGCCATGAACAAGCAACTTCAGGATAACCCAACTGACTCTAGACGTATTCGTTGGAATGTTAACCGCGGAAGCAAAATCGTCGATTACCCTAAAGAATACGAGATCTTGTCGCTCAACCCTCCTGCTCCCTTCCGACCGAAAATGCCCTTGAAGGATCAACGCAAGGCCATGAACAAGTACATTCATGAACACCGACCAATGGATCGTCTTGCCCGAAACTACTTGAATAAGCAAACCAAGTCTGGAGGCAGTGGAGAGCCAGCTTCTGCCGAGGAGTACTACCATCGTCTGCTCGGTGCCAACAAGGCTCCCAAGATGGATTCCGCTATGGGAGCCAAGAGTGCCCTGGTCAACAAGGCTTATGCCGTAGCGCTCAAGCAGTATCACATCATGCGAACTGAGAACATTAGCGAGAAGGAAGCTTTGGATAAGGTTGAGGAGCTTCTCAAGGAGCAAGAAATGGATGAGAAGATGAACAGTCGCGCCGTGGCCGAGAGCTTTGCCAAGAAGGAGGTTGCCAAGGAAATGAGCGCTGAGGAGAGGGCTTCGTCTGTCTTCCCCAAGAAGGAGATCCGTCGGGAACGCAACGAAGACGTTGATGATTCAGAGTTGGTTATGCAGTACTCTGAGCAACACCGTGCATTCGAAGGTCTTATCAGTTGGACCCAAAGATTGCAGGCTGTTCCATACCGACAATGGACTGTCGGAGCCTCTGTGGCTTTGGATCACTGGATTGCCAAGAGAGTCTTGGGGTTGTCTGAGGAGACTTGGTTGGCTTTGCTTGAGGGAGACTCGCCTGAGTTGCTTGGACGTGGGCGTGATATCGTCATGGCTCGTCAAGCTTTGTTCCCTGAAACCATTTTGGACGAGAACGTTTCGGCTCTTGAGCAAGCAGAGGATGCCCCCGAGGAGGGTGGCGACAAGGATGGTATGGCCGAGCTTGATGAGATCTTGAGCACTCTCGGAGGATGGGGCGATGACAAGGACCAAAAGTCCTCCTCTAGTTCTGCCTCAGACGCCGGTGCTGATGACCTTATCCTTAAGTTGACGGCCGAGCTTCAAGACTGGAGAGCCAAGAACATGCAGGCTCCTTATGACAAGTGGTCGGACGAGGACAAGCGCGTCTTCAATGTAAGTAGCCTTTGATGCTCTGATGTTGGAATACATGATGTCGTTGGCCATTCGAATACTCACATTTGTCCATGTTAGGATTGGTTGCATGACTATGTTGAGGCCTTGACTCCTGAGTCATCTCTTGGAACCGTTGATATGGAGGGTACCCGAAATGCCCTTTTGTCCTCTCCTCCTCAGACGAAGGAGGATTCCGACAAATTCTGGGAGAATGTCCGTGATGAGACGGCAGCTGAAATCTTGCTCCAACAACTATTGTCTGCCAAGAACGTGGAAGGCGACAAATCTTCCTCCCACCCATTCTGGGAGTTGGATTACAAGTACCAACTGGAGCGATTGGTACAATTGGGTGCTATTCGTGATATTGCCGATGAGTACGCCAGTGAGAACGACCGTGCCAAGTTCATGGCCCGCTATGGCGACTACCTCCTGGAAGGAGTGGAATTGGATCACCTGGTGGCAGATCCTACTGGTCCAATCCGTGGCTCGGATCTAGGAGAAAGTCTCCAAAAGCACTACAATATTGGCCCCAGCGATCGATTCCGATTGGAGAAGATGGCCTTTGGATCGGATTCGTTCGGAACGGAGGCTTCCAAGAAGGCCCGCGATATGTTCCGTGCTTGGAACAAGTTCAAGGCTGGACGTGCTCACTATGAAGAGAGGATGTTCAAGCGAGGTCTATTGGGACTTTCGTATGAATCGACCG
Source organism: Nitzschia sp. Nitz4 (assembly GCA_013372465.1). Lineage (NCBI taxonomy): Eukaryota > Bacillariophyta > Bacillariophyceae > Bacillariales > Bacillariaceae > Nitzschia > Nitzschia sp. Nitz4. Next base: position 90,754 of record WXVQ01000045.1, on the reverse strand, counting down.
AAAAGAAAGGACATAACTAAGAAAAGGATTACAACGTATTAGGAAAGAAACGGAGTAACGAATTGCAATCCCGTGGACTATTATTAGAAAGTAATGATCGAGTGGGCTACAAAAAGTACTCTGGCGTCTTGCGACCCAAATGTGGCTCTCCCCGGCGCGGAGCGGGGTCAAATTGCAAGAAGGTCTTTTGCATGGACTCGTCGACCTCCATGATAGCAGCCTGGTTTCCGCATCGGTAGCAATAGTTGGGAGCAGAGAAAATGGTGACGACTGCTTGGTCATGGCTCCAGTTATAACCATCCATGACCAATTGATGAGCTCTACTTACAAGAGACAACCCATTGCGTTCATTGAATTGCTGGGAAATATCAGCTCCAAACGTGAAACCTGCTCCACGCGGAGAAATTCCCCATCCCGATCGATCATCGGGGTCACTCCAGAGCAAGTCACACATGGGACCTTCGTGAGGAACCTCTTGCACGCGGTCCAATTGTCGGACGTGGTCAAGGGTATCGATGGAGGGGCTGAGACCTCCGTGCAGGCAAAAGATGGAGTGCTCCACCAAGGCAGTGAGGGGGAAGTAGTCAAAGAGATCGGTGAAGAGCTTCCAAACATTGGCACTTCCGTACTTGCGGACACATTCATCATAGAATCCATAGACTTGAGTAATTTGTCGAGACTCGTGGTTTCCTCGTAGGATGAAAACACGATCAGGATACCGGACTTTCAAACACACGAGCATGGTGACGGTCTCTACGGAATAGTATCCACGATCGACATAGTCTCCCATGAAGAGGTAGTTTGTATCGGGAGCGCTGCCTCCAATTCTGAAGAGCTCCATGAGATCATGCCACTGACCATGAATGTCTCCGCAAACAGTGACGGGGGCAGGGACAGGCTGGACGTTGGACTCGTTCAAGAGCGTTTCTCTGGCCATGTCGCAAAGCGCCTTGACTTCTGTCTCAGCGAGAGGCGTCCCCATGCTCAACTTGGCCAACCAGGCTTCCAAGTCTTGGAAAGTCCTTTCTGCAGAGCTGGGGTTATTGGAAGGAGGCAGCGATGCTCGGACGCTGGAAGGAATGGCAGGAGGGGGAGGCGGAGGGTGCGACACCAAGCGGGAGGAGCTGCCTTCTTCGGAGGAACCTCCGCCGCTGGAAATCGAAGTGGAAGCAGAGTCGGGTTCAATTTCCATCTTGTGCTATTTGGTTCTGATTGGATTGAATTGGATTGGACTGAATTGAATTGAATGGGCAATGCACTTGCAAAGTCTCACACTGTTGTGTTTGGCACAAATGACAACGATTGCCCTTTTCCTCGCCTTGGGATTTCGCTGTCCGCCCAGCGTAGGTTTCCCTCCAAGTATGTATGTACTGATATGGTTATGACTAGGACGTACTCAATCATGCATGACTGAGGCGAATGCACCTGATACAGATGAACATTCCACTTTCTCATACAACCACAACAAAAAGTACGTGGAGAAACCCCACGGTCACGCTGTTGTCCATCTTTCCAGCAACCAAGTAGTGATGTTATCATGTTTTTATACAAACACAATAGTTGTATTTGGTATTGCGACAGTAGCACCTGCTTCATTCCATGTCCTCCAAAAAGCCATCGACGACGACTCTACACCATTTCCTTGATCCTCATTCTGCAAGAAGTAGTACTTCCCAAAGAGCAACAACAACTAATGCAACATCCCAATCCCCCATCCCTTCTACTTCCTTTGGTCAGATGGTATCGACAGTTGGGGACCAAGCTACTAGAATGATGCACCGAGTTCAACAGCACGAAGAACAGTCCAAACAGGGAATGAATGAGTTGGAAGAACTACTGCACAGTTTGCGGGGAGACACGACAACAGGCCAGGCAGCAACAAAGCTGCCAGAAGATGTCCAACCTGCGAGACTATGAAGATCCGCGTTTCAAAGAGTAAAACGTTGGAAACGTTTCGTGAGAGGGATAGATCAATGTACGCCTATTAAGATACTGCCTTTCAAAGTTAGTAGTTCGAATGACGGTACGATACTCCCGTTTTCGATGATTAACATTCTACCCAGACTCTGTGAGTTGCCTTTGAGGTGGCTTCTATCTAACAAGTACATGTTGTAGAGAACAGAGAGTTAGAGAGCAACCATATGATTGAAAGTAGTGGTAAAATGAAAATGGACAAGTACAAAATACTGGTGTTCATACTACCAAGAGTATACTCCACCAGTAAGATGCACCAACAAAGAGACAAGAATCAGTAGGTCTCAACTTTCTCTAACTCTCACACAAGATATTAATAGTACTTTTACCCACCTCCACGGTGATGGTGAGTGATGGTGGGAATGGATGAGCACGCATCGATTGAAGGATACAGGAATATGATGACTTGAAACGGACTCGTCTATGTGGGAAAAGAGTGCCGATACTTGGTGGGGCGTCCTTGGAGGGACGACTCACTGTGCAATGGTGATTTCTATTTGTTCTTTTAGGCCTTGAGGGTGATATTGGGCGTTCTAGCGTATGGGTATCATTCAGTGATTCCCGTGTATTGGCTTTTGGGTCGTGGCGCCCGTCGGTTCAAAAAGCACATGCACGAAATATGTGTGTCCACAACCCCTATCTCTACAAGATCAGTTAAATAGTGGATTGGAAGTGTCCATGCTCTCGAACATACATATTCATATGTGTTTGAATATAATTTATTCAGGTCGAATGGACTACCAACCGCCACAATTTGACGGTGATCGCTGATGCTGGAGTACGTGAGTGGCCTGGCTATTGTTTCTAGTTTGAGAGCGTCGTCCAATACATTTCTCTACGACTACGAGTACTCTTTCTCGGTGTCTGAGCCTTGGATACCCATTCTTCTTAAGGTTCTTGTTGTATTTGACGTATTCCATTGTTGCCTGTGCAAAGATTTGGTTGGGGGTTACTGGTACTACTCCAATTTGCTTTCGCCAGATCGTCAGCTGCTGGACTTCTTTTGCACCTCCATCGCACGAGTGAGTTTCCTATAGAATCCATTGTTGTGGAGCACCAAGTACGAGTCCAGCATTGCACGAGTATCTAGTTCTCCCATCGAGGTTTCATCTTGCACATAATCGGACACCATGGTGAGCAGAACGCCGCGACATCAATCACAACCGCGTTCGACCCGACCAAGAGCTCCACAGGCCTTTGAAGCCTGGGAGAATGTCAACGACAATGCACGGGGTGCCTCGCAGCCACATAGAAACTCTGCTCCCTTGGACCAAAGACGAGCCATGTCTAGCATTCGGCATCAGCCAAACTCGCGTGGGCCGCCTATTATGATGTCCGCCAGTGGACACCTTCGTCAACCCTCACCTATGAGAGGAGACCCAGGCAATCCAGGCGGTGTTCCATCCAAAATCCCAACCACTCTAGTCACTCGCCCTCGACCTGTGAGTGCTGGAAGAGTGAGAGCCTATCCCCAACCTCCTATGGACCCTCGTGAGAATCCTAATGATGTCACGAGACAAATCATGGATCTCAGGGAACGCCGTGAGTCTGGTTCTTTCCACAAACGTCGAACCGGCAAGGAGCCACAACCAGCGGGACAACCTCGGCCAAATGCCGCGCTTTTGAGTACAGCTGCGAGCTTGACCAAGTCGTCCGATCCTCGCTCCTCGCCTACAAACAGACAGCTCAAGAAAGCCAGCTCGGGTATATCCCAGGACGATGGTACCACGGAGCGCATCAAACGAGCCGAGACCAAGATTTCCGGTATGCTCGATGAACTCGAAGAGCTCAAGTTTTTCCAAGAACTCGAGAGTGAGGACCTTCCTGCTCGTCCACAGTCTACGCGGGGCACACCGCGCAATGCTGCCATGGGTCCACCGGGAACACCTCGTCAAGAGCAGTCGATGGCTCTTGCGCCCCGGATGGAGCGAGCTCCCTCACGCGGAAAAGATCGTGGAGTCGTAGATCCTAGTCGGACAGTGGGAATCCCAACCAACATTCGAACTGTGTCTCCTGCACGTGGCGGGCGTTTGCCACCACCGCCTCCTGTACACAATGGTGCTCCAGGGATCAAAGGGGCCAACTCTGGTGGACTGGAAACGTACATACCTCTTTCGCCGAGGGCCATTGCCAAGTTAGATCGAAACTCGTTGGAGTTGGAATGCCAAACATTGGTTCGAAAGATTCAAATTATTGAACAAGACAGAAACTCCCAATCGGCTATGATAGAGATGTATGAGGTTTCGTTGCAAGACCACGATGCGGATAAGGCCAAGGTCAACAAGCTCCAAGGAGAGCTCAGCAAGGTGTCCACCGAACTCAAGCGACAACTGCAGAGTGTATCCAAAGGCAAAGAGACTTTAATCAAGGACTACGAAGAGAAGTTGCAGAACAACCTGACAAAGCTTCATCGAATGACTGAAAAGGCCGACTCTTACAAAATGGAGATGGAAGCTTCGAAGCAAGAGGCCCGACGTACAAAGGAGGCATTGGAGGCTCTTAAGGGAAAAGCCCAAGGCGACGCTACCAAGGCAGAGGACCTTAAAGCCCGTGAGAAAATACTTGAGGTGCAACTACAAGAAGCAAGAAACCTCAATGCTACGCTTGTTCAAAAAGTGGAGAAGAAGCGAGCAGAGGTCACTGCCCTTGAGAATGACTTGTCCCAAACGACGCAACAGCTGCGAGAAGACAAGCTTCAGCGCGACCAAGAGCATGAAGCAAAGATTCAGTCTATGCAACAAGAGCTCGCTGAAATGCAGGAGAAATATACCAGAATGGAACAAGACTTCATTGACAGGGACGAACAAGTCACGTTGCAAGAAAAGAAGCTGGAACTCGCTCAAACCTATGAGTCAGAGCAAAATTCTCTCATTGAAGAGTTGAAGGCTCGGATCCAAGAGTTGGAGTTGGAGACAATTGCCAAATTCGAGGAAGGAAAGAAGGTAACCAAGAGCCAGGAGACACGCAAGATGCAAGAGCTCGTCGCTGAGCGTGCCAACCAAACACATGAGTATGAACGCCGTATCAAGGCCATGCAAGAACAATTGCGTCACCAAGCGGATCGGCACCATGCTGAGGTCCAAGAAACTCGTCGTCGCAACGATGAACGCTTGGAGGCGATGCGTGACGAAATTCGAGACGAGCTTCAGTTGCAAGAAGGTGAAAAAATGTATAAGCTGCAAACTGAGATCTCGGTGCTTCGTCGGACGTATGAAGAGTCAAAGGACGATTTTGCCGCTCGTCTCAAAGAAGCGCAACAGAAGTCCCGTGATACGGCTGCTGACTTTCAGCGCCAGGATGAGGCTCGACAACAAGAGCTCGATCATATGCATAACCGAATTGATGGTCTTATCAAGGAACTTGCAGAGAAGCAATCACAGATCACTGAGACAACGTCAAAGCTAGAAGATGCTCGAAATCATTCTGATGCCGTGGAGGCGGAGAAGAGTAGGGTGCTTGCACAAATCGAACGTTTGGAAGAAAAGTTGGAAGATGAACGGGCTAGTGCCACAAATCGTGAACTCGAGTTTGACGCCCATATGGATGCTGCAAAAGCTGATTTCACAATGTTGGAAGAACGTCTTAAGCAAGAAATCCAAGAGTTGTCGGATAAGTTGGACGAAACGAAGAAAGAGCTTGCCAAGACAGCTCCTCTTGTCGGCGAGAATGCCACCATCAAGGAGCGATTGTCCCGACTAGAGTCAGAGCTAGAGTCTACTCAATCCACATTGCAGGACGAACGCGCCCGTCACGAGGATGCCGAGAGTGAACTTCGTGTCGAACTTGCGAGACAAGAGGGCAAGCTCAGAGCCAGTGAATCCAGTCTCAAGACGAAGAAGACTCAGATCCAAGAATTGGAAACTCAGCTTGAAATGGCATCGACCACATCCTCGAGGGCTGGCGAACAGAAGCAAATGGAAATCGTGTCGCTTCAGAAGCAGCTACAAGAAACATCTGCGAAGTTGGATTCAGAGCATACTACTGTGGCTCAACTTGAATCAGAGTTGTCGGAAGTGAGGGCTGAACTCAAGCAAGTCTCGAAGTCTCACGAAGAAACAAGGTCCAAGCTGTTGGATGCGGAACGCCGTAACTCGCTTGACAAAGCAGATCTGGAGGCTACAGTTGCTGAGCTCAAGAGGAAGGCAGAATCCTTGGAAACGGAGAAAATCCGCAGAGAGACCGAATTGGACAACCTTCGAAAGGATTACGAAGATTTGTCTGGGCTTCTTGAAGAAAACTTGCACTCTTCTGCAAAGAAGGACGAACTGGATCTTCAACTCAAGCGACGTGAGCGTGAGATGCGAGCGACTGTTGACAATTACAACACCAGTGTCGAGGAGTTGGAAAACAAGCTCAAACAGGCCGAAAAGACCAAAGAGGCTCTTGAAGAAAAGGCAAATGGATTACAAGATAAGGTTGACAACTTGAATGACGAAAAAATGAAGCTCCGATCCGATCTATCAGCACTTCGTCAGCGCTTTGAGACAATTTCCAGCGAATTGGAGAGCTCCCGATCATCCAGGCAAGGATCGCCAAGTGAAGCTGAGCTGGGAAGAAAAGATAGAAATATGCGAGAAGCGGTTCAGCGCTATACTCGAACTATTGCTGATCTCGAAGCCAAACTGGAGGAAGAACTCCAGACAAAAGCTGAATTGACTGACAAATTGGAGAGTGCACGAAGTGAGCTAGAAGACAAACAAAAGCAAACGCAAGAGTTGATCCAAAAGCACACAAAACAGTCCCTTGGAGTGCAGTCCGATCTCAGTAGGGTCGAGTTTGAAAAGGAGGAGTTGAAAGCACGTCTAGAACAGACAAACAAGGACCTCGAACAGAAGCGAAAGGAGCTGAAGCAAACGGTCGCAAAGTACAGCAACGAGGTGTCAGAGTTTCACAATGTCAAACAGGAGCACAATGAATTTCGTCAAATATCTGAGAGCACCAAGGAAGAGTTGGCACTTAAAACTAAGCAGGTCAACGAGTTGAAGCAGAAAATTCCAGAGCTCCTCAGTGAGCTTCAGGCAAAGAACCGAGAGTGTGAGGAAAACAAGACTGCCGCCAAGAAGCTTGAGGCCGAATTGAGCAAACGAAAAGATCAATTCAATGAGGTTGTTGCTCGATACACTGACCAAGTCGCGAAACTGGAATCTCAACTGGACGAGCAGTCAATGGCACGAACCAACACTGAGGACAGAGTCGAAAGTGTAAGAGCTGAAGCCATGCGCAAGGACAACAAGATCCGAGAACTCCAAAACACAATTTCGGAACTTGAGACCAAGTTGGAGATTGCCAACAATAACCGTGACATGGCCAAGCAAAAAGCTGACTCCATTGTCCAAGAGCTGGAGGACAAAGAAAACGAAGCGCGCAAATTCGAAATGGAAAATATCGAACTGCAGACTAAGCTACATACGCAGTCGCGATCAAAGGATGAGCTACGTGGCAAGGTATCTGATCTTTCATCCAAGTTAGAGCGAAAGGAAAGGGAGGTCCGCGAGGTAACTGATCGTTACAAAATGTATGTGATGGAACTCGAGTCGAAATTGGACCAGGATACCGATGCCAAGCATAAGCTGCAGTTGGACATTGACAGACTGAAGAGCAATCTTTCCTCAGCCGAGGAGGCTTCGAATGAGGCAGCCGAGCTAAGGGAGAAGGTGTACAACCTGGAAAAGACTGTTGAGAGCTATCGTGGCAAGGCTCGTGATGTTGAATACAAGTCAAAGGACTCTATTAACTCCTTGGAAGACAAGCTTGCATTTGCCACAAAGGCAAAGGACGAGATTGAAGAAACCTTGAAGACTGTTCAAAGTGAAAAGGCCGAGGTTATTGCTGCTCTCGAGGGAGTGATTAATGAAGTTCAAAATCGCGATGACCATATTGAGAGCCTTTCTGAACTCCTCCAACGACGTGATGAAGAATTGCAACATGCCAAGATTATTGCAACTAAGGCACTACAGTCAGCCAAAGACATCCAGAAACGCTTTAAGGATAAGGACAAAAACATGCATTCAGGCATGCAAGGTCAAGTTGACGAGCTTATGGATACAGTGGACGCTTTGAATGGAAAGAATGAGACCTTGCAACGAAAGATTTCCATGCTTGAGAGAGACCTTCGAGACCGGAATCTGGAGTGCAAGCGTCTAAAGGACCAACTGCGTCACATTGATGGGAATGGGCTACGTGACAACCGAGACCCTGTCAAAGATGACGGTTCTGCTTTTACCCAGTCGACTTTCGCTTCGTCGCGAGGAGGCGATGACAGGTACCATACCGGAGCATCTTCATCAGGTTCGATGAACGGTCGAGGTCTAAGAATTGACCCCGGGAACTCAATGGATCCCGACGGTATTGGCATGGGATCTAGTTCTTTCTCTCCAGCTGGTTCCAGTAGCCCGACCAGCCCCGAGGCTGCCTTCAGTGAAGGTGATGCGTTTAACAAGGATGCGGATTTCGGTATGCATGAGTTCAGTGATGGGGGTGATTCCGGTATCATTACCGATGATGCGGACCGATGGCATACAGACTTTGAAACCGAGAGTCGCGGTTATGACTCTGTGTCGAGCGATCAAATGAGTAAGTCTCGTCGCTCCATTGAACGTGATGCTCTCCGGAAATACGTTCGCCAACGATACAATGCCAAGAGATAAGATTACCCCCGATGGTCAGAGGCGATTGGATGTCACTGAGCCATGATATGACGACCCTAAGGAATATGCTACGATTTTTGTTTAGTAATTGTTACAGTGAAACACTTTCTGACCGTAGGAAATAGCCGTAGTCAACATGCCTTCTGCTTGCCCTTGACTAAATCAACAAATGGAATACCGTCGGGATACTGCAACCAATTCTCAGGCGACCAGATTATTCCCTGATCAGGGCCTTCCACCAGGTGCAACTGAAAGGTGTGACGCTGCAAGTCCGAGAAGTTGGGGAGACTCAGGTGGTCCAAGGTTCCACAGAAAGTGACCAAATCACCCGCCTTGACTTCGACGGGAACAAATCCAGCATCGGTAAGGTCCGCAGGGAGTCCACCTTCCCAAGTCATGTTGGAATCTTGATGGTGATCCCGAAAGATGAGCTTGGGAATCTTGGGATCATCCTCTGTTTGAGGAAAAGGCTCATCCTGCGCAAAGTAGTGGGGGTTCCGCAAAAACTGTCGGCGAAGTGGCTCACGGTGAGAACCAGGTCGGACCCAGAGACAACCATTCTCCATGGTAGCATCATCCAGAGCCAACCATAGACCCATACACGTTTGTCGGGGCTCGGTGAACAAAAATGTAGAATCCTGATGTGAAGTCACAGTTCCTCCAATCTTGGGTTGCTTGAAAATGTACATACTTTGGGGAATCACAGGCTGTTTCCACCCCATACCTGTGACAAATTCCCGCATTTTGTTGGACATGGCATACTCTCGGAAAGCGCCAGGAATTGTGTGCATCCCGTGACCTGCCTTATTTAGTGCCGCCAATTTATCTCTCTGATATTCTCGTTTCAGTTTGCCTCCTTCCAAAGCTGTTGGTTCGGCAAAATAGTGTACTTTATTACTAGAATCCAAAAAATAATCTCCACGTTGTGCGTTAGATTTTGTGTCAGTCCCAAAGGTATCGAGTTCGGCATCAGGTTTCCAATCTGCCTCAGCCAAGTCGGCCATTTGTTGCTTGAGCGCTGCTACGGTGGCATCATCCGCAAACTGCTTGGCCACATAGAACCCGTAGGTATCAAAGTAACGACATTCGAAAGATCGCTTTTTGATGGGCTCGGAAGAATCCGACTCTGGATGCACCCAAGAGGGTGGCGTGGCTTGGTCTGGAGTGTCGTCAATTTGTTGATCCAGTTTCTCCAATGCAGCAGATGCTTTAGCTCTGTATTTGGACATTTCGTCCAGAGTCAAGGGCGCTGTATCCGGAGACGTCATCGTCGTGATGAAGGACTTGAAGGCGGCAGCAACCGACAACAGGAATTGTGCAGTAGTACAAAGAGAACAAGAACTTGGCCGAGGTCGCGATGGGAACCTTTCACAAGCATCTGCTAGTGTCCGCAAAGTAGTAGGTGTCCGTGTTCGACAAGTCGACTGGATACCGGTTCATGTGTAAAAGGTCGACACGGTCATTTTGGTCCTGCCTCACCCTGGAGGAAGAAATGTGATTGGTGGATGCGGAGCCGACCGGAAGTCGGTGACTCAACAGAGTAGATTGCCATCATTTGCGGTGTTGGAGTTGTTTTGTGTGACCCAAGCCCCCGATTCCCCAAGAAAGTCTGGGCTGTCGCTTTCTCACTGCTGGTGTTGACGACGTTACGTTGCTACAAGTTAGTAGTATCAATTTTCCTTCAGGATGAACATGAAACGATCCATCGGTTCGAACGAACTGAGTCAAGCCATTACTTCCGATCAATGGGAGCGAGTTGTGCAGATTTGTCAATCCAGACCTAGCGCGGCACAATCGTGGAGTACCCGACAAGGATTGTTCGAAGGTATCAAGGACTCCAATGTTTTGCCCATTCATGAGGCTCTTGTAGGGAATGCCCCTTTGAATGTGATCGAGGCACTTTTGACAGCCTATCCTGATTCTGTCTTTTGCACGGAATCTTCCTATAAGCGTCTTCCATTGCATTGTGCGTGCCGGAAGAATGCAATCTTGGATGTTGTGGAGTTGTTGCTGAAACATTACGCCGATGCGGCTTTGACGGCTGACAGTCTGGGGCGTTTGCCTGGTGAGTAGATAATGTGGTACCAGTACTATCACTTTTTCCCGTGTCAAACTGGAGCTCACAATTTTTTCATTCCCACGTCGTCTCCACAGTTCACTACGCCTTGTCCAATGGGGCCGATGAAAAAGTGATTTCCATCATTCTCAAACACAAGCCCGACAGTGCAAGAGGTTTCGATAAGAGAGGCTGGACTCCGTAAGAACACAAACATGTTGTTTAGTTTCTCATTGTTCGTTTGTTCTTTTGCTCATTTGTGTCGTTGCTCTGTTCTTGTTCCAATCGCGCGCCGACAGACTTCATGTTGCTTGTGGAGTCGGGGCCTCCACGAAAGTCATTCATTCGATTTTGAAATGCTACCCAGAAGCTGTACTCATGAGAACAACCAAGGGATCCACGCCCAAGCAGTGTCTCAATCTCACCAATGCTAGCAACAAAGAAGAGGCTCGCAAACTCATTCGGAAGTACTTCGCTGAGATTGAGTCCAGATATCGCCCTATTCAACCGATCAAGTCGGAGCTCTTGCTAGTTTAGGGGAGATTCTTCCTTTTGTGTCTTACAATCAATAGGTAGTCCCTTGTGACTGTCACAATAACAATAGTACGATAGCTATGGTGCCGTTGTTTACCCGACGATGTCCAATCCTCTAGGTGATTCATCAGTGCTACTACTACGTAGGTGAGTAGTTCTGTGACCTCTAATATTTCAGCATGATCTATGTCAATTCAAATCCAGCTCCTGACTCAACTGCTGTGAGTAGCTTCTCCTTCAACAATGCCCTGTTTTGGTAGTTGGGTAACTTGAGCAAGTTGAAACAAGTTTGACTCGTCGGGAGTTTGCTGTTGTTCGAAAGCTCTTGTTCTGTCAATCGAATTTGCTGGATCGCTGGCACAGGCTCCAATGACCCAAAACCTAAGAGAGGCTGTCTAGAACATGATGTCATGAATCGCAGGAACTTTCGTTGTTGTTCCGCGGTGAATTCGTTTTCGAGTATGTCCCAGAAATCTTGTATGTACGGTTGTGACGGATGATATCCACCCAAATATCCCATTGTCTTCTTGAGCGCAGCAACGTCAATGCCTCGGATCGAATCATCCCCCCCAATCAATTTTTGCAATTCATTGGCTGAAAAAAGACGCACCCAAGAAGCCGGAATGATATCTCGGAACCCTCGAAGAAACGCTCTTGTCTGTCGGGCCCCTTGTATGTTCAGCAATTGATTCGAGACTGCGTGCATGTAGCTGAATACTTGCGTCTTGGATTTAATTTGTACCGAACTACCACCAGGGAACAACTCGACGGTGCGAGGAGCCTTACCTTTGCTATCCCCTTGGATAGAAATTTCAAACGTCAGGCCAAGCTCGTTGATATCAGAATCGCTCAGTGACTTCAACTTGTTCAGATTCTTGTAGTATTCCTCATCGTAGTTCTTCAGGTCTTCCATTGAATTTGTCTTCCCCAACAGCAGATTAAGAAATGGAAGGCAGAACTGGGGTTCTACCAATATACCCTCGTACACGGCCTTGGCTAATACCCGACCAACGAATGCATAGTGTTCCAACAGAGATTCGTCTCCGGCAACGTCGAGATTGACAGCAAGTGTCTCGTTGGGGGTGGCAGTAAACAGTGGAGGTGATGAAGATTCTGAACCCTGCTTCGCGGAAAATGCTTCCTTTATCAGGTCATCCAAGAATTCCTTGAATACACCGCCGCCATCAATCCCCGCCTCTTCGGCGCCATACTGATTCACAAACGAAACCTGGATTTGGTGCTTCAACCTAGATCCAAGTGAATTCAACTTTTCCATTGAATCGGAGTAGAGATCAGATCGGTGAATTTGTACCCGTTCTCGAACACTGCCATCTGGGAAAAGTTCCCCTCTGCGCGAATGCACGATGCTAGTAGCGGCCTCCAAGACTCGCTTTTTGTCAGCCTTCAGGAGTGCATTGAATAGTCTCAATCGACGTCCGAACGGAAGAGCCTGTGGAATGCACGTGAGCACTCTTGCTATTTTGGGGTCCTGGAAAGAAGAACCCAACACTTCAAGATCAGTCTCTCTCCCTACGTCGTCTTCGTCTTCGTCGTCAATATCCATATCCTCCTCATCGAGGTCCATCGTACTTCGGTGTCCTTGCACAACTGCATTATCACCATCTCTTGATGCCATATGAGGGAACCACCAAACGGATTCTTCACAGAATGGAAAAGTCCGTTCCAATCGAGTCCATCTTTCATACAATACATTCCAGAGCTTGGTGCCTGACAACAGGAGACGTCCACGTGTGTTGGAAACTGTTACCTCGGAAGCGAGAACCGGCGAGTTCCAGTACAACTCAAATAGACAAGTTCGCAACGAATTTATCACGTCCAGAGCCAAGACCCCTTTCACTGAAGGAATCTGTGAAGCCAAGTCCACGGTGGTATGAGATTTCAGAAAATCGTTGTCGCCCAGCGCCACCAGGTAGTGCGAGAACAGATCACAAAAAACTACCAAAGCTAGCTCGGAGGTTGTCTGCTGGAAATACTCCCACAATTTTGACTGAAAAGCTTGATTGAAAGCCAGAGGCGACAGCACCCCAACTGCAGAAATTGGTTTCAACGCGGTGGATGCCTGGAGCAAGACCGCTAGAGATTCCACATAGAGACCGGATGCCATACCTGGTTTATCCAAGAGTTGAAGACCCCATTTGAGCCATGGGGCTTTGGCCAGCATCTCGGTTAGCTCAAACAACTCCGGGGACCTGTTTGACTCAGAGAGAGCAGAGCAACATTTCTTCAAATTCTCGATTTGAACTTTGAGATCCCGCTCCAGCCTTGGCATTGTCAACAAATCTTTCTTGGAATACTGCGAACCAGGTCTAGCACTTGTGCTCGGTGGTCTCGTGACATTGGAGGTTTGCGTGGCACTGTCGTCGTCATCCTCGTCCATATCATCGTCCTCTGTGGATCCAGGGGGTGGGGTGCTGATCGTGGACAATGAAAGTGCATCTCCCCGGACGTACAAAGAAACCAAAAGTGCAAGGTCGCTGGATGGGCCATTATTCAAGGAGTAGTGTACCAATTCAAGTATAGCCAAAGGATCTTGGATACCTGACACATCAAGAAGCTTGAACAAATTGAAAAGAAGGCGCCACCGTTCTTTGCCCTGCGTTTGGTCACCAACCGACAATGCCAACGGGTGTGATCCACCGAGAGTCAGAGCCTGTGCAACTGGGGCTACCCACATTGTGTATAAATCCCCTGGAAGCATCTCTGACACTCGATCCAGTGACGGAGATCTTGCAAGCAATGTGGCGGCTAGGAGAGCCCTGGCATGCGAGCTGTCAAGATATTTGCATGATGTAGCGGATAGAGCCCAGTTCCACAGTATCATCATTGTTTCGTGCAAAAACGCATTAGGTGCTGTATTATCAGCATCCAGCCAAGCAGAAATACACGACACGAGGTTCAAAAACAATGCAGTATCAACTCGAACAGTGGGCAAAAAACTCTGCAAGAGGGCCAAAAGTCTGACTGCATTGGGATCGTCACACTTGGCCGAAACAGTCAACACTCCGAGAGTCTCATTGATAAGCTTCTTTTGTGAAACCCACAACGTATCACTTCTTGATTCACACACTGTACTCTTGACATCTTTCTGTACTAATTGCAGCAAAATCATGCGACGCGATGTTCCACATATGGGCAAAAAGGAGGGAAACGACAAACAAGCCGCAGTTATTCTGAAGCTGTTCGGCGCTTGAGGCAGCCATTCCTTGACAAGATGCAATCGTGTCAGCCACCCCCTGGCAATTCTTTGAAGAAGGAGGGAAGCTTTCAGTCGACGAGCACGCTCTAGTCTTTCTTTGCGGCGTAAATCTGCAGCTTGGACGAGGGACTGCTTTGTGGGAGGCTTTTGTGCTCTTCGTCGCCCGCCTCCAGAAAAGTCCACTTCCCTCCGACTTTTGAATGATCCGTCGAACATTGGCGGAGCAACAATTGAAGGAAGCACCCAATGAAACTGTTAGATTGCCAAATTGAAACCTTTCAAATGAGTTTTCTGGATTGATCATCTGTTTTCGGTATACGGTCTCCCTTCGATCACGACTAGTTGGACCACTCGCACCACCCTTCCCGCGAACTGTTTGGACGGATCGACGAGTTTCCCGAAGTCGATGTACATGCATGGTATGTATTACTACTAGCTAGTACGAGGAGTGATGAACAAGAAGACTGAACACAACACCAACGGAGTCGTGCACTCATCAAGCTAGCAAGAGAGCTCTCGATTCTTGATGCAGTGCGCGGTCATTGACAGCTTTCAATCGTGCCTGGTCTCAACATTTGATTGACGCTGAAATCAAAGATATCATCTTGTGTACTAGGTAGTACAGAAACATATAGTCCCGTCAACCCAACCTAGGAGTAGTTAGTAGTGGTGATAATGTGGCGTCCCCTTCATTGACCATAGTCAAGATCTAGCTACTATAATCTCTCTAGTACTGTTGCATGAAGAATCAAATTTCCCCTCCAGTGCATACTAACACTACTGATCGATGGTTCCGGAATGATATCCGTTGAGGCCAAGCAACACATCGTCAACAACTGGACCTAGTCGGCGATGGGAGCATTCGTTGTAGTACGAGGAGTTGCCATCATGACAACTAGTTGAATGCATTCTTGCGTCGACACGGTTCCGTTGAGACAACAAAACTGCTATATGATAGGCTGCCCAAATGACCTCAGGTGGTACAACAAACAGCCGTGATGATGATGATGGCGGCGGCATCGTCTCCCAAGGCGAATATTCTCTTTGTGAGACATAAACAACTACGAGCAGCAGCGCAGCCCGAAAATACATCCGGTTTTGTTGGAGAGGAGAACACGATTGACTTCCAACGTTAAATCGAACCGGCGGCCAAGATTCCTATCCCTGGATCGCTGACGTTGCCTGAAAGAACCCCTCTGGAGGCACGCTTCATCGTACTCTTGGAGATTTCACGCATTCAATGGGTCTTGTTTACCGCCTACTGGTTCCATAGTTCCCATCTGAACGTGGAGTTTTGTGGATATAGCGCACAAGTCGCGCGGTTTTGTGATGATGACGGCTCTCCGAAAGAACGTCAGAGTCTTCTGGAAAATTCCACACTCCCTTGCCGGTGAGAAGTTCTGTTCTGACACAGGCACACAATTTCAGCACTTGACAATCGAATTTTCCCACTCGGACCCATCAACCTATTCTCATAGAGAAACCAGCCTAATACTTCCAAACCATGAGTACCAGCATGAAAAGAGTCAAAACACTGGAGAAACCTTCCTTTGTGGTTGAGCAGGAAGTTCCTGTACAAACAAAACAGACTTCGGGTACCACACTGAGGAAGCCCATTGAGGTAACTCAACCCATAACCCGTCCACCACCACGCCGAGTGCAAAGCTATGAGCCAGAGCCTCTCTTCACAACAACCACAATGTTTAGCTTTGGAACAGCTGTCATTATTTTGGCAAGCATATGGACTCCGCTGGCCTTGCTGTTCGTCTGGGCTTGTGCAAGGTTGCAGAGGTACTGGTTCCGCCTCAATGACGTTGCCTGTACCAGGAGACGCCTTCTAAAAGACTTCCAGCGCATAGACCAACGAACAGCACCCATGCGGGCAATTCCAAAAGGAATGAAGGTCGAAGAGTCATACTGGGTTAATCGACGGTACGTATCCGATCTACGATCTAGTTGGTGATTGTTGTCTCGCGTTGTTTTGACTAGACCCGTTCTCACATTCTTTGTTTCCATCTACAGGGGTATGTCGCTCATGACCAATATTCTACTTCCAGACAATGATCAGCCTATCAAAGCAGTCGTTTGTTACTGCCACGGCTACTCTGACTTCCCAACATTAACGAGGCGCAATGAATTCGTGCGCATGGTCAAGAAGGGTATCGCCGTGGTGATGTTGGAATACGAGGGACACGGTCGCAGTGATGGCACATTGGGTCTCATTACAGACTGGGATAAGCTTATTGACGATACCTCTGACTTCTTTGAGCAGACTGTGCGTCGCCGCTTCTCGTCTATCCCCACGTTTCTCATGGGAGAGTCAATGGGAGGAGCTGTCGCCTACTGTACGTACAACCGTAATCCCAAGCTATTCAAGGGAGTCGTGTTTGTGTGCCCCATGTGCAAAATCGGAGATGGATGTCTACCGTCCCAATGGGTCATTGACTTGTTCCGTCAACTAGCAGGACCCAAGGGAACCGCCTCTACACTTGGCTACCTACCAATTGCTCCATCTCAAGGAATTGAAGTCGACTGGACCATTCGACCTCACAAGCAAGAAACGCTATGCTCATTTCCTTTGGAGTATGCTCGTAAACCAAGACTGGCCACCGCTAGAGAACTTTTGGATGTGACTATCCACATCTCCAACGATCTCAAGAACTTTACAGCTCCCTTTTTGGTTCAACACGGGAGTCTGGATCGCGTTACCGACCCGAAATTGTCGCAAGCTTTGTACGAAGATGCCGTCTCAACTGACAAGACTATGAAGCTGTACGATGGTATGCTTCATTCTCTTCTTTCTGGAGAATTTGACGAGAATATCGATGTTGTCTTCAAGGACTCTATAGATTGGGTCCTTGAGCGTGCTGATGTGAAAACTGATTAAAGTTTCAATTTAGAATGTTTCAATTAGGCCGGTGTCTTCATAAACCGACCACTAACTTGTTAATAGTACGCAACTGCAATTTGCTCAATTATTCTAGAGGGGGTATTCGATTCTAGGTGAAGAGTCCGGTCTGCCTAGGAGACTTTCGCTGTTTCCTCTCAAGAGGTCTCGTTCTTCAGGAGGTAAAAGCCATTATTTGAACATTCTACAGAGTTCGCAAAATTTTAACAGTGGAGCTAAGGAAGTCCCTTGGTTCGCTTTGACAAATTCTTGAGAAGAGGAGTCAACTGAATGTTGCTGATTGATGAATTGGTTATGGTGGGAAGTCCATTAGGATATACAGCCTTCAGTAGGTTCTCGTACGATGCTTCGTCATCGAGTGGAGGAGATCCGACCTTTTCAAGTTGACCTGCACCACGGAGTAGCTTTCTCGCCCTCGGCTGTCCCACAGCTTCGACAAAGCTCAAAACCCATATCCTTGTATCCCAGAAGTCCACACTACTGGCGTTGATATTCTCGTATCTTTGATATTCTTCAATAGATCTCTTTCCTTGTCGAGGGTCACTTCGGAACGTATACTGTTCCCTTGATCCAATATAATGATGGAGAACTAGGGGAGAATTCCGGATCTTGATCCACATTTTCTCGGTGGAGCACAAACCCTTGACAGGCCGATGTACATCAACTTCATGAAATCCAAGCGAAGCCGAGGGTACATCTGACAATTGCACCAACGCTTTGCCCCCCTTGTTGGATTTTACGGAATCTAGGTCTTCACGCCAATTCCAAGTTAAGGTCAAGAGCTCCACATGCTCATCCGAATCGGTTATGCTCGAAAGTGTCTGTTGTACCTGTCTATCAAGTGGTTGTGACGCCATGCCAAACTCGTCATCTCGTTTGGTTCCAATTAGGAGACGTGGCAAAGCAATGCAGGGACCGCTGAAGTGGGAATTGGAAACGAGCAAATTGGCAATATCTGCAACGGTAGTTGTGATGTTTTCTTTCCTAGCGGGGAGTTTGCTAGTGTATACCCAGTCTCGGTTAGGGAAAAGAAATTCGTCCACGTCGATTAGGGCCACCCAGTTTGGTTGGTGGACGGGAGCGTGAACGGCAGTTTGATTAGCTGCTTCGAGTTGCAAATGGCGCATACATCTTAGGTAGAAGAAGCGCTGTCGATAGCGATGTAACATTACGAGAACATCAGACGTTTTATTCGTATGTTTCTTTTTGAGAATGGAACGGCGATAGTGTATAGGAAAGAAATCTTCGTCGGTCCATTCCGTAATGTGAATAAGATCTTTCCATCGGTCAAGGATCGACCGAGGCGAAGTTCTTGAACGAGGATCTACTGCCAACACCAAACGGCGGAGTGGCAGTGTTTGGTAATGAAAAGCCAGCCATTCGATTAAGTGGTGGTTGTCGTCATAGGTCAAAAGGCATGCACTAAACGTGAGGTTGGATGTTGTCTTGAGAAAAATGGGCCAAGATCGGTAACTGCCTAGCTGCGTGTCAAGTAGAGCCAGAGAATAGAGATTCAACAGGATCGAGCAACATAGAATGGATATGAGAAACAGCAGGAGGCGCCTTCTCATGTTTGAACGACCAACATGGTGCATGCGGCTGTGTGACTTGTGGTGAGAGACAAGTCTACAGCAATTGTGGGGCTGAAGTAGTACCCATTGTCGCCAAAACAGCATTCTGCCAAGATTTTATAGCTTTGAGCAATATCATCTTTTCTCTACAGCTAGACCCTTCGAGTAAGAATAATCCTCAATAAAAGCTGTTCGAAGTAAGAAGAGGACCTTCGAGGGCTCATTTTCTTAACCTTTCCATTCTCATTGTGCTTCAGTT
Organism: Nitzschia sp. Nitz4; assembly: GCA_013372465.1. Classification (NCBI taxonomy): domain Eukaryota; phylum Bacillariophyta; class Bacillariophyceae; order Bacillariales; family Bacillariaceae; genus Nitzschia; species Nitzschia sp. Nitz4. Next base: position 71,588 of record WXVQ01000045.1, on the reverse strand, counting down.
ACTCGTATACTACTAGATTGGGCAACGACCAACCTGCTCCAACATCCTAACCTGACAATCACTCAGATGATTTTGAATGAGTCTCATCTAGTTCTTTCTCCCATCCCATTAGCTGACACAACTTCCGAATAGAATCGTCACAATCTCCCTGCAAAAAGTAGTCGTTGTCGCTGTTGCTATATGCGAAATCCCCCACCAACTCGCGGTTGATCAGCACGCGGGTAGCATTCGGTTGCACCCATGAAGGAATACCAGCGACTGGCATTACCACCAAACTGGTACCAATCACCAGTAGCAAGTCACATTCTTGGACATCCTGTTCCAAGAGTGCATGAAAACGCCCAGGTAGCGCTTCTCCGAAAAAGACAATATCAGGCTTGACGTAGCCTCCACAAAAAGGGCACAGTGGACTCTTGCCTTGCTCTACCATCGACTCGTAACATTCAGCAATGGCGGTCTTGGCGCGACAATCACAACAAGTGGAACTTCGAAAGTGACCGTGACATTCGACCAACTTGTCTTCGGACACCTCTGCCAAGGCCTCGAGACCATCAATATTTTGCGAATATACTCGCTGCAACATACCCTTGAGTTCCAAGAGCCTCAAAAAGGAGTGTGTCAAGGTGGGCTTGGGACCATTCTGCTGACCGGGCCAAATCTCCTTGGCCAGGCGAACAAAGGGCCCGGGATTTTCGCGGTAGTAATCCAAGTCGAAAATGGCCTCCGGATAAGGAAGCTTATATTCTTGTAGTTTATCGTAGAGACCAGTTCCAGGAGTTCTGAAATCTGGGATCCCTGCGCTGACGGATGCCCCCGCGCCCATGAGAACCACGACTTTCTGATAATTGGGGAGTTGTGTGGCTAGACGTGCCGTGGAGGCTTCGGAGTCCTCTGAGAAATTCCGAGTTGCACCAGATAGTTTGGAGATCCAGGATGAATGAGAAGTACATGCAGTACTCATTGGTCCTAACCACCCGGAAAACGGCACAAAAGGGAGATTGTTCCTCCCCAGGGTGGTTGTTGACATGGAAGAAGGGCGTTGCGAAATGGTAGCAGAAGAAGAGAACGTTCGACCTGACGATGTTGCCAAAACCATGCTTGTCGAAATAACTATAAGGGGCAAAATAGTATGACAGCTTTGAATGCCGATGGTGCTTTTCCGTTTGGACATGGCAGAAAGGTTCATGGTGGTGGAAGGAAGATTTTTGCTGTCCGAATAAATGATCCAAGGAAGTCGTGTGACGTCACAAGTGGCAGACTTGATTGTTGACAAGTCCGACTCTGGGCAACGAACAATGGGCATTCTCAACGACTCCATTTCACTCAAGGCACGAATCAAGAGGGGCATCGCCGTTTGAAGCTTGGCACCTTGGGCCTCAGTGTCAACATGGTGGAAGACAATGGAAACCACAAGGCCAGTGCGGCACGGCGACAGCGGCTACGCGACCTTGATGCCAACAACAGCTCCGTTCCTGAAGTGAGTAGTTTCTTTGCGTTGGAAAAGTACTACGCGGCTTCGGACAAGGTCTACGAAACGTTCGAGAAATTCTTTGAGGCCAAGCGACTCGATGAAGCCTACGTCTACGGGCTCCGATATTGCAACTTTTGTGTACAAGGGATCGTCAAGCATCCCTACTACAACAGTCAGCAGAATGCTGCCAGGAAAAGTCAAAAGCTGCGTCGAGTCGATGAAGTGCTCAATAAGCTCGATGTGGTGGCTGGCCTAATGGACGAAGAAGAGACGAAGCGAGAGCTGCAACGGCAAGCATATTTGAAAAAGCAAGAGGAAGAACGAATTAGGAAGCAGCAGGCAGAATTGGATCGTCGAATTGAACAACAAAAGCAGTCCTATGCTAGTTTTATGGCATCAACCTCCAAAGGTTCCGGACAAAGCGTTCAGGAGTCTGCGCTTGCCAAACTTCAGCGATTGAATCAACCAGCTGTTCCGGTTCCGCCACCTCCTCCTGCTCCGCAAAAGAAAGTATCTTTCAATTTGGAGGAAGATCGTCCGCAGCCAGCAGAGCCCGACGGGCATTCCTTTTCTACAGCACCTGGGTCAGGCCTTCCACCCCCCATGCTTCCCCCCGGTTTGCGAGATGAAGACGACAATACAAAAAGCGACAACGCTAGTCTTCCTTCTGCCCCTCCTAGCTACCAACAAATTTTCTCAGAGCAGTCCTCCTACTTTGGCCCTGGCACATTGCCGCAGCCTTCGGACCCTGCGGCACCCACACCAGATCTTCCGTCCTACGATGCCATTATGAAGCAGCAACACAAGCCTACTTCGCAAAAGCCGAAAAGGCCAGTCTCTCTACCACCACGACAACTCATTGCACAATCATCTCAAAAGTACAATGAGTACCTACAGCGTCGACTCATTCAAATTAGCCCCCTGTCCACCTACCAAGGCAGGATAGCTGGGTCCACCAACGGTTGCACTGTCATTTCGGCAACCATTGTTTCCAAACACTTGGAATCACAAGCCGGGATAAGAAACGCAGAAATTGAAAACGTCATTGACCGGGATTGTGTCCCCCTCCTCAGAGCTATTCGAAGCAAACTGGGACTAGGTGGCGCTGCCCTTATTATTCCTTCCGATGTTCACGATCACATGGTAGATCACAAACTCTTGTATCAACACAAGTTTGTGGGTGCAGCAGGTGGGAATATCTTGGATCCCACGCACTTGGGGGAGCTCTTCACAATGCTTCAGGGAGAACAAGGGAAAACATCTCACCTCAAAGCTGGCGCCACGTTGTTTTTCCGCGAGCATGTTATCAGCATCGTCAAGTATCCCACCTCGCCGACGGAGGCCATCTATGATTTGGTGGATTCACTGCCTACCTGCAAAGGCCGAGCATCTCGCACTCGATGCAACTCTTTGAAAGCACTCAAGGTGTTGCTATCCTGGTACACCAGTCACAAGCTTAGTGACCGCAACATTACCTATATTGAGCGCAACAAATGGGATGATGCCATGGCGGACTTTGACCCTAGAGTTTTCCAAACATTTGTCTGGGCGGATCTCCCCAAACCTTCCTCATAGGGTACATTTCTAGCGTATTGGTTATGTACTATGTCTGTCTCTTTATTAGACAAGCCTGCAGGCGTGGTGAACAACCTCTAGAGACTCGTCGGTAAGGACAGTCCATGTCGCGCAAAGAGAGCCTTTGCAACGCGAGGTTTCATGCTTCCAATAGCGCCTCGAAGCAGCAACAATTGATATTCTCTCGAAGACAAATCTCCCGGGCGCAATGGGCCCTTTCCGCTCCCTTTGACACTAGTTGCACTGAGATGAGCCAGGGTGATTGCAGTAGCGACACTCAAGTTGAAAGACTCTGCCATTCCACACATTGGGAGGTAGAAAGTTTCATCCGCATTTTCCCTGACTAGCTGACTAATTCCTTCACGCTCGTTGCCCATTACTATACAAAGTGGTTTCCCCGAAGCATCCCAGTCTACATCTCGTATGTCCTTTGAGCTGGGATTGACATCTGTACAAAGTATGTGATAACCTTCACTCTTGATAGCATCCATGGCAGTTTGAGTATCAAGGTGGCATTGCAGGGACAACCACTTAGCAGAACCCATGGCTGTTCTCATGCCATGTTTCTGAGAAACGCCTTGCTTGCCTTTGAACTGATCGGTATTGAGAACAATGTCCACATGTTGAATGCCAAACGAGTCCAAGGTTCGCAAACAAGCCCAGGCGTTGCTGGGATTGGAAGGATTTTCAAACAGGAATCTTGTTTGCTGAGTGCGTTGATCCAACATAGTTCGAATTCGATCCCATCTATCTGGGGCGAGACAAGGCTGTAATACCTCAATTGCTTTGTCTACTGTCTCTGGGTCCAAATCTTGCCATAGACGATTCTGGCGATCGAGGTTTTCTCGTAACAACCGATCCTGTTCTGCTTCTCGCTTTTCCACAGCCTCCCATTCTTCTTCTGTGCACTGTAAATGCCGCAACTCCTCACCGTCACCAAACCGTTTATCTGTTTTTGGAGCGTCTCCGAAATCAAAAGATTCCCATTCTAATGACTTCGAATCTGAAGAAACTGACAAAAGTGGGGTAGAACATCGATAGGATCGCGTCGCAATTGACGATAAGCTCTTTATCCTCCCGGCCAAAAACATTGGGAATGGATGTACGTAAACAACTAACTGTAGGTTCAGCAATATCTTTATGAGGGTGATTTTTGCTTGACGTCCACCGGCCATTGTCGACACCATTGAGTAATCGTGATGTTGCATCCAACCAAGTGTCGACTGACGGACGGACTGTGGTGGGGATATGTTGTACGATGGACAACAATGGCAGAGTTAACATGGCTCAAGATATCAGGAAATTCAATCTATATATCTCCTTGAGCAACAAGCTTGTTTTTGATCATTGCACTCGAGATCGTTTACTGGGCTTGTCTTGCCCCTTTTTCTTTGTTCTCCGATCCGTCTCTGGTGCGTTGATGCTACTATCATCAGCCTCTTCGCTGGCCTCCTGTACTGATTGAAGAGGCGAAGCCAGGGATGACCTGGACTCGTCCGCGTCACGCCTTGGGGTAGACTGTGTTTTTGCTGCCCAATCGCCACCATCCCACGAAGGGAGATGGGATGCCAGAATAACCTTCCATGGTCGTACTAGGACCCGAGAACATTTACCTTCCAACTCCAAGATGGCTTGCATGCAACCAGCGAATGATTCCAAGCACTCAATGAATCTTTCCCGAGGCAAATGTGGTTCGCTTCCCATCTGTGCCAAACGAAGAGTTCTTCCCTGGTTCATGGAAAAACCCATTGTCATTACAGCACAACCAAGCGGCGGATCCTCAAATGGGGCAATAGCTCGACATAGAAGCAGTACAATCGACGATGACCACAGATGGTCTGGAAATGAATTGGAAGCATCACCATAGGATTCCAAATCCTCATGGGATACTGATTCCAGTCGTGTACTGGCACCCAGCAACCTGCCAACCCAATGGACATCGTCAGGTCCCGCCCGTCTTAGTACAGTCCTCCCAACATCGTCCACTGTCAATTCTTCTGGAAGGGTTCGGCCTTCTTCGTCGTGTTCATTCCATTTCTGTAACGCCAAGGCAATTCGTCTATCCTGCTGTTCCTGTCGGCTACATTGTAGAGCCTCTTTGGGCTCAACGCCTCTGGATAGGGCTTCAACAAGGTGACCCTCTATAGTGGACGGCAACTCGGGCTGGTTGGATGTTGGCATGGCGAAACCTAAATCAGGAGTATTTTCACCCGCGTAGGAACTGTGTCGGTTCTTGCTCATAAAGGCTTGTTCCCGCTTGGTCTGTTGTTTGAGTGCTTTGCTGGCAGCGTACCGTTCTCGGGCAGCTTCTGCAGCTTGTTTCACCTGCATCATACCATCACACTCCGGAAACAGAAGCGCCAACAGTTTGGCCGAAGCAGTATGCCGCGATTCCCGCTTGGTTCCTGCTACGCCAACTGCTTGCAACACAGTGTGGGTAGCTGAATCAGACAACTCCTCTGCTTCTAACGTATGCATTAGTCTCATAGAGGCAGTGCAGGTGAAAGGACCTCGATGGATTAACACTTGGGGTTGCGGACTTGAACCTTTTTCTGAGATGTTCGTGTCACTGTGAATCATAGAAGGTGAGACAGTTGCAAGTTCGTAGGCATAAGTTGGAGCTTCGGGGATGCGCTCGTCAATCTGCACCATAGCATGGAGTAAAGCACTACAGACAGAGGCGCCCCGGGATGCATAATACGTATCCCCGTCTTCTTCTTCAGAAGTGGTAGTGGTAGTTCCTGGATACATTACTTGCCACTTGGAGGGGCGCTTCTTGGATGCGTCATTGGCGTTGGGTGAATCCTCGTCATCATTTTGACGGATGGCCAAACGTTTGGCCAGATTGGGTGCAAGGTCCTCCATCGAAGCAGATGCCTTCCAAGACGATGAATAGGCCCCCCTGGAGCGATTCATAGCACGGCCAGGAAGCTGCACTAACATGCCACTGACGGGTTCAAAGATCACACCCGGTAACAAAGCTTGAAGAGCCCGCCGAGCCGCTTCTTGTTTCGCAGCAGATTTTGTTCTGCCTCGCCCTCGGCCTCGTTCCATACCATCAATACTGACAGCAATTTCAAATTCTCTGCGAGAATCCGGAGAGGAGGTGACAACATAATTGGATTCAGGCGGCATCAACGTGAACGTTGGAATGGTCCTGCGCTTGCCACACCACTCATAGAGAGCACTGACACCTGTTTTCCCTAGAAGACCATCATCGTTTGGTTGCCTAGCCTTCTTCTTTTTAGTATAAGAGGCAGCACTGCTACTACCACCGTCGCTGCTGTTGGAAGAGGCCATGGCCTTGCGGACTCTTGCTTGCCTACGTGGATTGTTGTTGCCATTGTTGTTCAACTGAAAAGGGGACTGTTGTGACGATCTTTGAGACTTTTCGGGAGATGAATGATCTTGAGAAACATTGGAACCTTCTCGGAACTTTCGGCGGCGGCGATCTTGATTTACGGGGAAGGAAGAGGTTGTCTCCGAAGTGGGCATTTGTTGGTGTCGTTTTCGCCTTCGAGGCTCGGATGGGTTCTGGCTTGGATCCCCAGGGTTGCCTTGGTCAAACACCGGTGATCCCTGCAAACGAGGATGGGGTTGCTGCTGTTGTGTCCAATCCATGTAGTTGGGAGGATAAGGTGGGTTGTAATTGCTGTAATTGTTGATGGCAGCATAGGGTGAAGGCATGGGCGGATAGGCTGGTGGTACAGGAAGGAGTGGAAGCCACTGAGCCGGTGGATGCGGAGGTTGTGGGGGGTGCGGAGTAGGGGTAGTAGCGAGACTAGCATTGGACATGTCAGCTGCAATTTGCGCAGCAGCCCAGGCAGCAGATGCATAAGCTGCAGCATGATCTCTCATTTGTGTTTCATAAAAATGCAAGATCTGGGGACCATCCATGACGGGACGATCCGAAGTGGGAAACTGGGGAGGATGAGCTGTGACAGGAAACGGCGGCTGGGGATGCTGAGGGTGATGAATAGGTATTCTCGGCTGTTGCTGTGACGAGGATTGTTGCTGTGAATGCGAGGGCGTGCTGGCTGCATGTGCACAAGAAGGTGCCCCTGCCCTCTGTGTTGCATCCACTGCTTGAGATGAAGCCTGCGCGATTGCACCTGCAGTATCCTTTGCTTGGTCACTGTATTGCTTCTTCTTCTGTGGCGATTCTGATTCGGACACAACACCGCTGCCACCGCCATCTCCATTCGTCGACATGGTTGCCATTTTATAGTGAGAAATTCTCGGGCACGTCCTGTACAAAACCTTGCACCAACGACTACTTCGATCACTCTGCGACACTACGACCACCACAGCCATTTCCACTCCTTTCTGGCTTCTTTTTGTGCTGAACTTGCTTCTGACACTGCTTCACACCAATCTCCACCATTCATTAGTCACACCTCACCCTGTACCGAAGCCTCCATGCGACCATCATCTTCCTCCGAAACACGGCGAAAGCGGCGAAAAGGCAATCAGGCCAGGCCAATCGTAGTAAATGATATGAAATGTAGATACGATGAACTCCTTTGGTTGATTGCAAACTTGCCAGTATGCAATGACGCCGAAACAAACTCGCGATTACCCCCTGAAATTCTCCAGGCCATTGCATCTTTCTTTCTCGTCCTTCCAATCAATATGTCTGCTGTGAAACCTGTGCAGGCTAGTTCCACAAAGAATGAATCCATGCCACTAGCTTCCATCCTCGACAACACCCCATCTTCCTTTTGGATCAGTCGAGAAGGGACAATGCCCAGGGGAAGAGGTCAACAATTCGTGGAATTTCGGTTGGCTCCGACCCTCTGTCGACTGCAACGATTCTCCATTCGAATCATCCCACTTCCCATGGGGCCCATCAGTGTCCGTACGCTCCGTTTGGATGCTCGGAAGCCAACCACCTACAAGAATCCCAAACCCAAATGGGCCCCCATTTCACCTGTATGGACCATTGAGAATAAGACCGGCTGGCAAACTTTTTCCATGCCGCCCGCTGATGTTCAACACATCAGGGTAGTTTGCCTCACCAACCAAATGAATTTCATTATTGGGCAGAACCGCACCGACAACTCGTCTGAGGAAGACACCATTCAACCCGACTTTCCGCCACGCTTCACCTGTGTTGGATTTATGACGGTTCGTTTTGAATAAGTTGGTGCTTGGAATGACATTGTTTCGTCGTTCTCGAACGCAACGCAGTGCATTGTCTACGGACCTGGACGAGTGAATCGAATGATTCACTAGAGGTTTGAACTGTCTGCTCGTCAAACGTCGTCTGCTGGGGCGCAAGGTACCATTCAATGGGGAGGAAGTAGAGACACAGCAAAACGTACGTGTCTTGGAGTTTATGTCAGTGCAAACCATAAAACGTGGCTCTATTTCTGCATCAGGCTATGATGTATCACGTACCACCGACACAGACCAACAACAAATGTCCTACACCCCTCAAACAGAACTAGACAAGTATTTTCTAGGGCGATGTCATGGCTACCTACGAAAATCCCGTTGGTTGGCATGTTTTGTACTTCGCTGGGCTCCTGCTGTTTTTGTGGCAAGGCGGATGCGGAGTGTGCTGAATTGTCAGTTTGTCTTACGTGCAGTGACCAAAGCGATGCACACGAGCTAACTTTTGTTGGATCCATAGCACTTCTATTCTCTTGAAAGCCGTATTATTAGATGGCGAGAGCATACTTTTTGATCTCGGCCAAAATTACACCTGTGGGGACCAAGTCTTTGGAAAACGGAGGGGCTCTCCCTTTGAAAACCTTGCGAATCACATCTTGAAACCGAGTGTAGTATAACAATAGTTGCGTCAACACTTGCTTCAAAATCTCCATACCATTGCGAAAGTTACTGAAATAACTCAAAACGTTGCGGTTGATACTCTCCATGCCGTTTCTCCAAGTGGACGCAAATTCGCGGACCAAACTTTCCACCACTTGGGTATTGACTGTGCTTGCATCATTGGAAGGGTTTTGAGCCAAACTAGCTTCTGTCTGTTGTACAAAGGCAATCATCTTGGAGAATCCAGCTTGCAATAGCTCTTCTTCGACAAAGAGTTCTCGTTGCATCATTAGCTTCTCCAAAACGCGATTTAGCTCTTTCCCCCCTGCTACCCTGCGCTCTTGAAAAATGCAAATTACGCAATCCAAATTATTGATCATGAATACAATTTGCTTCACATTGACAGAGTGTTCTTCCGACAAGCGTCCCAACAAAGCGATGTATTCGTCCAACATTCCGTTCATATCCTGCAACAACATATCTCCGGCACTATTTTTGGCACCAGGTGTTGCTGTCATAGAGTGGGTACTGTCTCTAGCTGCCTGAAGACTTTCCCGTCGATTGGTGGGCTCAGGTGAGGAAAGCTTGTTGGACTGTTTGCCATCCTGCGTTTTATTTCCTTGTTGCAGTGTCAAGAGCACACTGCACATAAACTCGGCAAATCGGCGTGTTACGTAATGTGCGTGTAGATCCACCCCACCCAGACTAGTGGAAGTGGCTTGTTTGATACTTCGCGTGTGTAATTCCATGACTGTCTTGAGCCGTGGCCATAGCAAATGGGTCAATTGATCGAAGAAGGGATTCAAACTGTGAATAGTACGTGATTGAGCCGACCGTCGGAACTGATGAGTAACCTTGATCATCAATAGGATAGAGAGAGCATCGTAGCAGCCAAACAAATAGTTCTCCAATTGTTCCAAGAGGAGCTGCGATGTAGCAGGGAACAAAGATTCAAACGCATCTCGTTGAAAGAACTCACGGCATACTACATGTTCGTTTGTGATTGCGTCAACCAAATGCTGCAGAACGCTTTTGAACAAGCGCTCGTAGGGGTATGTTTGGTGCTCACTAAGGGCCACCATAGCAACGATTGGTGGATCCTTGCTGTTAAGCAAAATGTTGGCGCGGTTTCCCAAAGTAAACACATCGACTCGTTTCTTGGCTTTGGTGGTGATGGAATCGCGCAAGTACGAGTCTTCAACAGCAATAACATCCTGCCGTGTTGCCGCATGCTTGGTGGCATCCAATTGTATGAGTTGAGCTTGGTAGGTGCGGAACAGTGCATAAAGGGTTTTGCTCATGCTTTCTGTGTAGTACCGGAAGAGCTCCTGCGCAGTATCTGGACTTGAATCCAACAAGAACTCATACAAATCACTGTAGGCCAGCAAGCCATGAGATTGGAGGATGCGGATATTGGTTTGTGGTTTACGGAGGAGGGACATTTGTTGAGCAAAGAACTCCTGGATTCGCTTTACAGCAATGAGTCGCAACTGTTGGATATGACCCTGCATTTCCAAGCCCGCCGCTGTATCGGCTGGAGATTTGCCACATGCCCATTCTTGCGGCTCTTCTTCATGTGTATCTTTGTGAATTTTGGCTAGCTCCTTTATTGCTTGCTGGAAAGAAGCATCAATAGGACCCTTGGTGATGGCTTGCACCAGATCGGGGCTGAGAACAATACGACCAAGAAATGCGCGCAATCCCATTGCAGCTGACTTTCGATTTTGCAGCTGTACCCCCAAACGTTTTGATGTTTCTTGTAGTTGTCGAATATCACCACTCAACCCTCCCAGATCAGCCTGGAATCCCAGAAGCAACTCCTGCAATCCAAGGAGAATGCCATCGGCATGTTCAAGTTCACCGCAAAGCTGTGCAATATCAGAGGATTTCCCCCGATATGCCTCGATGCACTGGCTTTCCAATTCTGCAAGCTCTTCTTCCACCGTAGAGGAGTATGAAGTCAAATCAAGACTTCCATCTGCCAATGCAGCTTTGAGACTTGGATTGGAGAGGAACTGGGCGAGATCTTTGGAGAGTTGCTCTTCGCTAATTTTTGCATTGCCTCCGGAAACACTGTCAGAAGAACTCACAGTGTGCTGAATTTTTTCCAAGGAGCTAAGGCTAGATGCTAGCTCTGTGGCTGCGGCGCTCGTCATGTCGGTGGAGCTCACCATGGTGCGGCGGCGCAATGCAGTAACTTACGATGGCCTAGTGCGCAACGGTCCATGTTTTTTTGACTTGTCCGATTGGACAGTCCAGCTGAACCTGGAGTCTCTTCGAAGTGTCCGTGTTCGTGAGACTTTGTGCGACTGCGAGCAGCCGCAGCTAGTAGCAACCAGAGGCCGGACTCAAGTTCCTGCTAGTGCCTGGTACTGAAAGAGCAGAATGCATTTTGTTATTATAGTGCGGTATTCAAGAGGGCCCCGGCGATCACCAGATGGTACGAGTAGTTGAGGTTGAGGTTATGAAAACTCAATCGATCTATCAGGTACTACTACTGTCAAATAACAATGGCAACATCGATCTAATGATCCCGGAGGAGGAGACGAGAATGTGCCGGCAGTACCGGTAGTACCTAGGGCAACGATCTACTGGAACCATATATCCTAAGCAACACAAACTCTGGCGACAAACATAAAATGAATGGTCATTGCAGGTGGGGTCGGTGCCGGCAACACAGAGCGACAACCCTTCTTTGCGTTTGCTATTTTTCGGGGAGGAATAAAACTCAGTTCAACAGCGAGTTAATGGTTAACAACAACCGCAATGGTCCTCTAGTGTGCAACAAGATACTAAAAGTGGACATACCAACCAGCAAGAGATTGACCTATTATTGTTTTGGATCGTACAGTACGATAGTACTATACTGGTATAACGTTAACTTGGATCTTGGCGTAGGTTGCTTGGATCTTGGAAGGAGCTCATCAACAAGAACCTTGAAAAGATGGTTGTGGAAACTTGCCCATGCACCACACAGCAAACACTCTCCTCTGTTGTTTCAAACGTGAGGTTTGAAACACCATGCAGTTGGAAGGTCCAAGTAACCGCTTGGGTTGTTTCTATCGTACTGGTGGTGAATAGCACAATTGGAATGCGTCGCCACGACTTTGCGAGTTGTACCAGGTTGAGCCAAAACAGAACTTCCATTTAACGGTGGAGCAAAGAGGCAGACTAGCACGATATGGAGGCTGTTCTAGTCTCAGGCCCTAGCGAAATCTTGGTGGACTATTCTTGGAACTATGGTGTTGTCATGGGCAATTATCACCCTACCAAACGAGTCTTGGAGAAATATCAATATTACCTAGACATTCGTCACTTACAGGCCCAATGCTTAGAGGAATTCGGGTTGTGCAACCGCTTTCAGGTATGGACGGCGACCCCAAGACCCTGGGGGGCAATGCTAACTCTCCGCCCGCGTGAATTCCTTCTCACCAAACAGGTGAGTGCGACCTTGACCCAAGAAGAAGCTTTGCATAAAATCTATCCCAGAACGTTCGAAAATCATGGTGTGTCCAACAGAAGAGAGACAGAAGTCTGTCCACTTCGCTCCAGATCAGGATCTTTGTGAATACCAAGAAGGTCCTGCTGAACTTTCAATAGAAGGAATTTGTGACCAATGGTTCCAACCCGAGGACTTTGACGAATTCAGAGCCAGTGCCCAGAGGGCTAGCGTCGATGCTGTCAGGAAGGGGATGTCGGCCTACATCAAGAGAACGTATGGCTACATTGATGATAGAACTCAAGACATGCTCATTTTGTGGGCCAAGTGCCGCAATACTCGAAGGGGCCTAGAACGCTTCATCAACATGCACTACGCACGTGATCGTCTATTTGTTCGACAAAAGACGGTGGATTCTGTGCTTATCACTCAACACAGACTGAAATGTGAAGGAGAAAGTTACGAGCGCTCCGCAGAAGTGATAAGGAATGTTGCTATTATCCTTTCCACAGATGCTATTGACTTTGCAATCATGCTTGCCCGCGCTGACGAACGAGCAGCGTCCACCCGTGGGTCGCGCCCCCGAAAGCAAGCGTCCACCTCAGATGTCCCTGTGGTCAGCAACCACCCCATTCTTTACGAAAGGGAACACGAAGTTCCCGCTACATCAACCTCTCCTACCGCCGATGACAGCGATAGCTGCTGTAGCACCGTCGAGGTTGCTTCCAAGGGAGTCAAAACGTCGAGACACCAAGAAAATCGCGTTCACATCTCCAGCGGACACCACGGAATCAAAGTGGCACAAAGATAGCCAATAGAACATCTCGCTAATATGATTAGAACAATTTTGTCCCTACTGTTTCCTCTTTCGGGCCGCGACATATCCTTGCACTCGCCTCTTCTGTCGACCTTGTCGGCCACCGATCCCAAACCCGCTGCGTTTCTTTCCGTCTCTATTGAAAGGGTTCTCCTTGGCACTTTTCTTGACAACAATTCGAATGGGGATGCCATGCATCTCAAAAGAGTCCTGGAAATGTCTGGTGATGTATCGAATATAAGCTTCCGGAAGTTCGTCCACGTTGGCGAAAATGATGAAAGTTGGTGGTCGACCCTTTGTCTGAATGATATACTTAAGTTTGACAGGAAGACCGTTGACGGAAGGAGGTCGGGTCAGATTCATTACTTCCTTGAGCCACTTGTTCAAGGTGCTCGTCGGAATAGTGCGGCACCAGCGTTCTTTGGCGTCAAGCACAATGGGGAGTAGCTTGTCTACCCCCTTGTTGGAAAGGCAACTCATGGGGACTACGGGGGTGCCTCGAAGAATTGGAATCCGTTCCTCCAGCTGAGAATGTACTCCTTTCGCAAAATCTGCAGGCGTGTATTCTGCTGACATTTCCAATAGATCCATCTTGTTTGCAGCAATCACAAGAGCTCGACCTTCTTCCATGATGGCATTGCAAATGGCCACTTCTTGGCGATGTAGGAACAATTCCTCAGCATCCAAAACAAGAACAGCCACCTCTGCTACTTTCATGGCTCTCAATGCATCTGCGACAGACATGTCCTCAATTGAATCATCCATTCGTTTGGTCATTTTTCGAATACCAGCAGTGTCAACCAATTGGATAGGGATACCATCCCATTCCCATTCCACAGCAATAGCGTCTCGCGTCAAACCAGGCGTCGACCCGGCAATCACACGGTTACTTTTCAGTAATGTATTGACAAGAGTTGATTTCCCAACATTTTGGCGTCCCAACACAGCCATCTGGAGAGGCTTCTCAGCATCCTCGTCAGAATCTCCATCGTCTTCCTTTTCTGGGAATTTTAGAGCTTTGAGCTGTTCAATCAAAATTGCAATATCAGCCATACCTTCTCCTTGCAAGGCAGAGATGGGTATTGGTTCTCCCAATCCCAGTCGCTTGACTTCCTCAATATGTTCCATGATTGTTGAACCTGGATAGGCCCATGCGTCTCCCTCCAACTTGTTGGCCAAAACGACAACATTCGCCCCTTTTCCCAGTTTACGCAACCATCTTGCAGTTGTAGTTAGATCAGCTGTCAGTCCAACCTTGGCATCCCACATTAATAACACAAGGTCGGACTCTCTGGCTGCCTCCAAGGTCTGTTCCATCATGGCACGTTCCACATCATGCCCAGAAACGTTTCGTTTTGTGTCACGCAACAACTGAATACGGTCTCCATCTACTCCAGCAGTGTCCATGAGAGTGAACTCTGTTCCACCAATACGCCCCCAGCATTCACGACGGTCTCGGGTGGTTCCAGCCTCGGATGACACAATAGCATTTCCACTGGAAGTTTGCTTGCTCGACACTCGCCCTCTGGCCTTGCGCTTGTTGCTTCCCAAACGATAAGTTTTATTCCGAGTTTTGCATTGGAGCCGATTAAAAAGAGTGGACTTTCCTGCATTGGGTGGCCCCAAAATGGATACCACGAATCGATCGTTTCTAGCGGAGGATGATTGCCAACGTCGAACAAATAAAGTTGTCAGGGAATGTGTTGTACTTTGAATAGTCGAGAGACGAAAAAAGCTTTCAGTTCTGAAAGATGCTTCGTGCCATGATGTATGCAGAGGCGACTTCCAGGTTTGAGAGATCATTCCCACGGTGCGTTGGACCCTGAACATCTTGGCAGGGTCACAATAATTTCTACAGACGTGTCGTGGTGTTGTTTTGTGGTTGCCAGTTCTGCCATTCGTCTGGATCTAAATCATCGATCATGGACGACGACGGACAGGAGGAGGAGGACGCACCTCTTGATTCTACCGGTATTCAACCGGTAAATGGTGTCTTACACTTGTAGACCCAACTTGTTGTCACAACATCATGTGAACAAGGGGGGGGGGGGGTACATCAAATACACCGATGAGTACGGACGCTTTGTACTAAAGCTACGTACTTCCTACTGCGACGGTGTCAT
Source organism: Nitzschia sp. Nitz4 (assembly GCA_013372465.1). Lineage (NCBI taxonomy): Eukaryota > Bacillariophyta > Bacillariophyceae > Bacillariales > Bacillariaceae > Nitzschia > Nitzschia sp. Nitz4. The sequence goes on along the minus strand of WXVQ01000045.1, from coordinate 56,388 downwards.
GTCAAGAACGTGTCGTTTCGATGTCTACGCAATTACTCGTGAATCAATCGAAACTTGCGATGAAGATCTAGGAAGATCATCCGACCACCGACCGCCAACCGCCATCGAGAACTTTGTAGATTCACTCGGCCACAAGAGGCTCTTTCTCGACACAAGGGAAACAGAACTCATCGGTGTTTGTTGTGGAAACGGTGATTCCGGCTGAGAGACCATGACGCTGATTCACTCGCAATTGGTGAGACCATTGACACTAGCAAGTCGTCTCGGGCTCCAGAGTTCTAGACGTAATGCTTGGAGGAGTCGCAACTTCGACAAGGCGCCGACAGCACTTCGTTGGCACAGTACTGTATCCACCAAGTCGGAAGACAATTCTAGTGACCCCAAGGTAGCAAAAGTTCCAGCCACTCAAACAAAAGGTTTTTCTTTTGCACAAAAGGGAGAAACTTCGCCGGTTCGTATTTTCAAAACGCTGGCGACTCACCTCTGGTCCAACGATGACACTCCAGAATCGCGTCTTCGTCGTCAAAGAGTCTTGGCATCTGTCGGTCTCATGCTAGCTGGGAAAGCTGTCACCATTGAAATTCCATACATTTTTAAGCACTTGGTGGACTCTCTGCCTGGGGTAGAAGATACTGCCGCTACAATTGCTGCCACGGGGGATATTGCCACAACCAGTGCTGGTGTTCCCATTGTGGCTTTGTTGCTCGGGTATGGTATGTCCAGAGCAGCAGCGACCGGTTTTAATGAGTACCGCAACACTGTTTTTGCACACGTGGCACATGATGCTATCCGAAAGGTTGGAAGGAGCGTTTTTGACCATGTCCACAAGCTTGATTTGCAGTTTCACCTGTCCAAGTCCACTGGACAAGTTTCACGTGTCCTTGACCGAGGTAACCGGTCAGTCAGTTTCGTTTTGAATGCCATGGTCTTCAACACAATCCCCACAATCATCGAGGTCGGTCTTGTTACCTCCTTGGTGGGTTATCAATTTGGATCTGCGCATGCAGGTGTTGTCTTGGCCACCATTGCCACATACACCGGCTTTACCATTGGGATTACGCAATGGAGAACACAATTCCGAAGAGACATGAACCGTTTGGAAAACCAGGCATCGGCACGTGTTGTGGACTCTTTGGTCAATTACGAGACCGTTCAGTACTTCAACAATTTGCAACACGAAGGTGACCGCTATGAGAATACCTTGAAGGGCTACCAAGACGCCGCCATTCAAGCTCAAAGCTCGCTGAGTCTCTTGAATTTTGGACAGGCGGCCATTTTCTCCGCTGGACTTACAGGAATCATGTATCTTACCGCACAGCAAGTTATTGCAGGAAATGCCTCTGTTGGAGATTTGGTGTTGGTGAATGGGCTCCTCTTCCAGCTTTCGATACCTCTTAACTTCATTGGAAGTACCTATCGCGAGGTCCGTCAGTCCCTTTTGGATATGGAACAAATGTTTGAACTCATGGATACAAACTCTGCCATCAAAAACGATCCTACCAAGTTGAAGTATGACCCCAGCACGATGGGCACCAACATCACCTTCGAAAACGTGGAGTTTGCCTACCCAGGAAAGTTGGAGAGGCCCATTCTTAACGGAGTTTCCTTGGATATTACCCAGGGCAAAACAGTTGCCGTAGTTGGTGCATCAGGAAGCGGAAAGTCGACGATTCTACGACTCTTGTACAGATTCTATGAACCAACTAACTCTGACAACTGCCGCATCACCTTGGGTGGACAACCCCTTGAAGAAATGAGTTTGTATTCCATGCGAGATCAAATGGCAGTGGTTCCACAAGATACCGTCCTCTTCCATGAGTCAATTGCCTACAATATTAACTACGGGAACTTGAATGCCTCTTGGGATGAAGTGGTCGATGCTGCAAAGCGTGCCAGAATCCACGACACCATCATGAGCTTCCCAGATGGATACAACACGGTTGTTGGAGAGCGTGGTTTGAAGCTTTCCGGGGGTGAAAAGCAAAGAGTGGCCATTGCCCGTGCCATCTTGAAGGATGCGCCAATTCTTCTCGCTGATGAACCCACCTCCTCTTTGGACAGTGAAACTGAGAAGGACATTATGAACAACATCAAGCAGGTCGGTGAGGATCGTACAACTATTATCATTGCACATCGTTTGTCTACCATTCAAGATTGTGACGAAATTATTGTACTTCATGAAGGAAGAGTTATTGAAAGGGGAACCCACCAGGAGTTGCTTGAACTCAATGGCCGGTACACAGAGTTGCTGAAGATGCAAACTTCCCAAACTATCTTGGAGCACTAATCAAATTGTCGCCAGCGTTACACTTCCATAATTCTCTAGAAACAAAGTGGAGAGATTCTGACGAGACTCTAGCATCTAGGAACATCTCAGTAGTTGTGGAATCGGTCTAGACCCACGACGACAGACGGCAGGGGGTTGTTCGTCTTGCATTCACACCGAATAAAAATCACACGTTTCTTTTTCTGGCCGCACGTCCGTCACTTGATCGTCGTCACCTCTCCAACCTGCGACAGACGTACGGCGACAACATCTGCACAGACATCGTTTAGTATCAAGAGCCCTGGGCGCACTGTGTCTCTTGCAACACCTAGAACGCATTCTTTTACAGTTCAACTTGGCGTTGACTATATTACATCTTTGCTCATTCTCTTGTTTGATCTCAATCCAACCCAACAATTTCACGATGGCAAAAAAGAAGGAGCAGACCTCCAAGAAGGCGGAACAAAAGAAGAAGACGAAGATCATCGAAGACAAAACATTCGGTCTGAAAAACAAAAACAAGTCCAAGAAAGTTCAACAACATATTGAAAGTGTTACGAAGAATGTAATGAATTCTGGTGATCGGCGACAGCGTCAAATGGAAGAACAGAGAAAGCAAATGAAGATTGCAATGAAGGAGCGACGGAAAGCTGAAAAGGAGGAGCAAGATGCCCTCTTTGGAGCTGCTCTGCTTAACATCAAGAAAAAGAACACTACCAACATGAAGGGTGGTAAGAATGAAGCTAAAGGACGTGATGCTGATGACGAAAATCAGAAGAAGGGAACTTCTCGAGCAATGAAAATGATGTATCAAATGGACGCCAAGGAAATGGAAGCAAGGCTAAAGGAAGATGTACGTATGATATTTGTTATGATCTTGAATCGATATTATCCAAACTCACGTAGTATTGGTTGTTTTCTTTTCTATAGCCAAACTATGTTCCAACACTGGAAGACAAGATCGAATCCGAGCGACAGGAAAAGGTGGCGGAACTGAAGAAGAGTGGGAAGGGTACGAAGGTGACACCTGAATCATTTGCGATATGGCAGGAGAAAAAGAGAAAATTGCGAGCAGATGCAGCCAAAAAGCTTGTAGAAGCCGAGCTTCGAAAGAAGAAAGGAGGAAAGGGATTGGCTGTGCTTTCTGGAAGGGATCTGTTCGAATACAAGAAAGAACTATTTGATATTGATCCAAATATGGCAGATGGAGGCACAGATGAAGCTGATGACGCCACCCCAATGGACACAGTGGCAGAGGTTGCTGCCAATGTTGAGAAAAGTCTGTTTCTGGAGGGAGACGATGATCTTGACGATCTAGAAGACGATTAGAATCCAAGGTGTCATGACTTGCTATTGTCCCTTTCTCTGCGGTGTTAAGCTCAGCTATGGAATATCTCCCAATGGATTTTTAGTAGTCATCGTCATCTTCATCGTAGTCGTCATGATCAACTCCTGGGTGAACCTTGCCCCATCCATACTTTTCGGCATAGTAGAGGTCTTCCTCGGACAGATCGGAACGGGGCTGAAGATCACGTTTGAGCTCTTCCAACTTTTCTGGCGTAAAGTCTCCTGCCAATGCACGCTCCCTCATTTCGCGCTCGACTTGGACAAGTTGCTCATGTAGCTCTTGACGAGTCCACGCTGACTCTGGAGCTTTGAGGCGGAAGTCATACCAGTCGGGAATGTATTTCTCACGGAACTCATCGTCCTGAGCAATCTTCTTGCCCAAATAAGGAGCAGCGACAAAGGCAGCAAGCATACTGAGAAGCATGGAAATCTGCATGATATTTTGGCTCCTTAGCTGTTCAGATCGCCCGCGGCGCTTGAGCTTTCCTTGCTTGAACAAAATACTCGTTTCCACATACCCCTTCATTTGACGGTGGGCGTCCTCGAGGACTTTTTCCTTTTCGGCCTGTGTGAGAGGAGGCTTACCAGGCTGGGAAAGAAAGCGCTTTGCGAAAGCATTGGGGGTACTGAAACGCTTTACCCCTGGGGAAAATGTAGCAATCATTCTAGAAGAGAACATTTTGTCAGTGTACCCAAGGAAATCCCTGTCGTTGCAATTTGATGTCACGGGGATTGGGAAATGGCAGTTCAGCTTGCCAGTTCGAGTTTGTGGAGAATCCACTGTCGCATTTCGCCCTGTTGTCACTTCTCTGTGCATCCTCACGAGCTCTAGAAGTTCCAGTTATACATATGAAACATACCAAAATAACAACCATTCTTATACTCATAAGTTCGTACCCATAGATGCGAACTCGATGGGGCGATGATGTACGAGAAGGATCTTGAGATTATCGTGCGATTGAAGCTTCGTCTAATTCTTTCGCCATCTTGTCAGTGATTGGTGAGTTTGCCAATTTTACTTATTAGCGCGTTCCCTCGGCCTTCTCCTTCGTAGCCGTGACGACATGATTTTTCTTTTTCCAAGGGGGAACTTCAGCGTCAATACACATTTTTTTCACCACCGCATGCCGACGACCCGCTGTAATTGTTGAATTCTCAGTGCTGTTTGTGGTGATTTTGCAGAAAAGCTCGCCACTCAAAAAAGTATCTTTCTCTTCCCCCTTCACAACCTATTCCTCACTTCTCAAGTTTACATCCAAACATGTCAACTACTGCTGCATTGAAGTCATGGAACACCAAGATGGTAGAGTCCCATGGGGACTACCGCGATGAGATGTTCCTCGAAGAGCACATCGGTGGACCCCTCTACGAAAATCAGACGAAAATGCCACCTCTCCCCATCCCTGCTGTGGAAGATACCATGAGCAAGGTACTCATGACGTCTCTGCCATTGGCAAAGAGTGATGCCGAAAAGCAAGCTTTCAAGGAGGCACTTCTCATGTTTCCGGACCAGGCTGAGCAGTTGCAGAAGCGCCTGGTGTTGCGTCAGCAGGGAGAAATGGCAGGAACTAGTTGGCTCCAGCTCTGGTGGAATCAGGTACGGTTTGAAAGTTGCTACTCGTCTACAGCCCATTCACTCCCAATTATCTCTAACAAAAGCATCATCTCTACGTAGCTTGGATACTTGCAAGTTCGGGACCCCGTTGTCATCAACGTTTCCTACTTCTTTGGTTTTGTTGACGACCCATCGGTCGACGGAGTGGGTTCCGCCCCTAACGTCCAGAGGGGTGCCGCCATCTTGTTTGCTGTGGCTCAGTACCGTAAGTTGGTTGTGACGGGAGAGTTGCCTTGTGAACGCATTGGCAAACACAAGATTCCTCTTTGTTCAACTCCTTTTAAGTACATGTTCAACGCCTGCCGTATTCCAAGGCTTGGTCAAGACACATACCGCCTCTATGATCCCAGTAGGTACACTCATGCGACGGTTGCTCGCAAGGGACATTTCTTCTCTATTCAGATTGTGCATCCCGAAACCGGAATGCCCCTGCCTGTTGGAGACATTGAGGAACAGCTACAGCAATGCATCCTTTTGGCAGATGCTATCCCCATGTCTCGTCCCAAGTTGGGTTGCATGACAAGCAACAACCGTGATGACTGGGCTAGAGCCCGTGAGACTCTAATTCGATTGGGAGGATCCATCATGGAGGATGCTCTTGAGGAGGTCGAGAGTGGTGCCATTGTACTTACTCTGGACGACGAGTCTCCTGTCTCACGTCAAGAGTTCGGAACCATCTACTGGCATGGAGGGCCAAAGTCTGGTTCCAACAGATGGTTTGACAAGTCCATTCAAATCATGGTCTCCAACAACGGAAAGTGCGGAATCTTGGGTGAACATTCCATGATGGATGGAATGGTCCTTGTGAGCCTTTCCGACTTTATCACCAAGCAAACTTACGCCAAAGCAAAACTCCAATCGGCCAAGCTCCCTTCTGCTCCACTTGGAGTCAAGGATATTTTTGCAGAAGCCCTTAGCACTATGGATTTGTCGGTGGTAGCTGGACTAGAGAGCCAAGGTGAGTCTTTGATTCCTCCAATTTCTGGATGTAGTTTTCGAATACACCTCTAACACTGTCTCTCAGCTTGGAAGGCTTTCGATGAGCTTACATCGAAGCACATCATGCATGCCCAGAGCTTCCAAGCCTTTGGTGCCAGGGACATCAAGAAGATGGGGTTCCCCCCTGATGCCTTTGTACAAATGGCTATGCAATTGGCGACTTACCGCCTCTTCGGAGAACAGGCTGGAACGTACGAGGCCACTCAAGTGCGCAAGTTCCTCCATGGTCGAACCGAAGTTACAAGATCTGTATCCGTGGACAGTGAGGCCTTCATCAAGAAGATGGGATTGCGCCCCAAGTTTGACGAATCAAATGCGTCCAGTCGTGGCGAAAAGTTGGCCTTGCTCAAGAAGGCCACCAAGACTCATTCATGGTACACAGGCCAAGCTGCCAATGCTCAAGGAGCGGACCGCCACATGTTCGGCCTCTCCATGCTGGTGGGTGAAGGTGAAACCGCTCCCGCTCTATTCTCTGATCCAGTGTTTGCTCGTGGAAAGAAGTGGCGCGTTTCCACCAGCCAACTGACTCACCCTCGGTTCAATCTGTGGGGATACGGTGAAGTGGTCCCAGACGGTGTGGGACTGGCATACGCAGTCAACCAACGCTCTTGCGTTTTCTGTATCAGTGCCCTCCGCTCCACTGGTTGGACTGACCAACTGTCGGAACTTTTGGAGGAAGCACTTTTGGAAATGAGGGCACTTGTGGAAGCGGACAAGGCAGCTACTAGCAAACTTTAAGAAGTGCTACTATTGTGAGAGCACTCTCGACTATATAGATATTTACTTGTGTTATTATACCAGGAAAGCATTACATTTTTGAAAATAGGTGCAACCGAAAACGCTGCATACCCTTTAACCAACGTGTATGGTCCAAAGCCTTTCGGTGTACATAGTGTGGGATTCGTTCATGCGGAAACACCCAGAATGTACCCTCCTCTATAGCTTGAAGAGCAACCTCGGCAACAACGTCAGGTGAGAGGAGACCATCTGTGAGGGCAGCTGCTGCAGGAGAACCTCGCGACTGTGCAGTAGTAGCATTTCTGGCTATAAGAGGTGTATCCACGGCCTGTGGACAGAGACAATGGACCCGTAGGTTGGGATTGGCAATGGCCAAGTGTTCCGCGAAGGAGACCGCTGCAGCTTTGGATACGCCATAGCTTGCATCGCCAATCTGAGTTAAAAGACCAGCAGCCGAGGCGGTGACCATGAAAACTCCTTGACCTCTTCCTTGCTCCCAATCTGGTAGTAATTCCCTGGTAGCTATGATATGACTTTGCACGTTGATCTTCCAAATCTTGTTCCATTGGTCATCCGAGTGTCTCACAACATTATCGTCATTCCCCACCGTAGGGAGAACAATCCCAGCATTACTGCAATAAATATCGATTCTTCCGAAGTGATTTTTTATGTTTCGTATTGTTGATCGAACCTGAGAGGGATCTGACACATCACAATCCAGGGCAAGGTATCTCGCGGATGGGTTGGATATCGGGAGGTTGTCGACAATTTTTTGAGCGTTATGTAGATCTACCGCAGCAACAGAAGCTCCAGATTGAGCAAAAGCCTCCACTAGAGATTTCCCTATACCACTAGCTCCCCCAGTCACAACAACCACTTTGTCTTGAAACTTTTTGCTCTGCATTCTTTTAGAAATAATAATAATATGTGACAGGATGAAGGATGTTTCCCAACAGGTGTCGTAGCAACCAGGATGACGTCACAACGCACGGCGTACGTACTCGTCCCGCTGACGTTTCACACAACAACCTAGGAAGTGCAAAACAAAATCCAAAGGACCGAGCACCCATCATCGATTGAGAGGGTTGATACGTCGAGTAGTCGACTACTTGCGATACTTGGAAGCATGGAAACTGCCAAGTCTCCCTTCCCTCCTCTCTGGAAGGAAGGAGAAGTTCAAGAACGAGAGGATGGGTACTTGCTCCTTGCTGAAGTTCCCTCGGACATTCAACTTGAACTGCACTGGGAAGATTCCAAGGAGCAACCCTTCCTGCTGAACTCTTCCGAGGAGTTTCTGAAGCTCATTTTCCCAAAGGCTAATTCGAAAGCTGAGGCTTTGGGCATGACCTCTGAACCGCTTGTAGAAGCCCAGCCCTCAGCCAATGTTACCGGAAGCCAGGACGAAGCAGATGGTGCCGAGTGCAACGACGATGATGAGGCAGATGCAGACAATTTGGAAGATGAAGAACCGGCTGCTTCAACAGAAGACGCTGATGTGGACGAAGGGGCTCCGACAGAAGGCGATGAGAAGCCTTCTGACAAACAAAAAACAGGTTCCGAACAGAAAAAAGCAGAGCCCATCCCACCCGAGTTTCTCGTTTACCAATCCCTTGAACGTTCTGACCGCGTGGGCAACTTGTTGCAATCGCTCATGCTTGACGTTCAAAAGTCCCGTCATAGGAAGCGAATGGGAAAGAGAGATGAACGAGGAGCAAAGTCGGACAGAAAGGTGGGACAACTCCAAAAGCAGCAAGAGCAGTTGTTGAATACCGAACAGAAGGATGAAAAGGCCGATACGAACGATGCTACCATGGTCGACGAAAGCGGCAATGTCATCGCAAACGATGGCGACAAGGATGCTGGAGTGGCAGCAAATGACGATGAAGACGACGAAAACAGCACCTTTGACAAGGAGCCGTACCTTGTTCGCCTCGTGCGCTTCTATAACTCTGTACGTGCAGTGTTCCCACACATTATTGCGATGCTCAACCACAAGCGCCGTACTACCCGGCATAATGGTCTGCAATCCGCATTGGGAAAGAAACTTAAAAATCCAGGAAAGAGCTGTTGGATGTTCGGAACCCAGGTCTACGACATTGTCTCCCGGAAGATTGCCAACACCACCGAGCGGGAGATCTGCGCTGTGCTTAAAAGCATATTGACAACAACATTGGCCATGGAGGTAGCAAATGATCCAATTGGGTCGCCTGGTGACTTTTGGGTGTCTTCATGGGCTGCTGCTATCCAGGCGAGGGCAGCCCCTGAGCTCCTTGACCCTCTAGTAGTCTTGAAGGGATTCCTATCGGATGGGGAAGAGATCGATTTTGATCATGCCTTGCTTTGCGAAGACAATTTCTTCACTGCCGGCTCCCTTCCAACGCCAGCTGTGCAGAAGCAGTATGACACCTCCGTCCGCACACTCCACAAGCGGGTGTCGCGTATCCTGGAGGACCGCTTCAAAGATTCGCGCGTCACAATCTACGGTAGTTGCTTGTCGAATTTGTCCCTTGGCAAGGGTGCAGATGTTGATTTGAGTCTAGTGACACCCAAAGCGAGCCAGTTGAACAACGATTTCCAGGAGGGTGTTATTGATGCTCGTACCTACACCAGCCAAATGAAAACCCTCGTCTACCAAGTGTTCCACAAGTTCAACAACAAAAAGGGTGAATTTGTTGAAATGGAAGCAGTGCCCTACGCCCGAGTGCCTGTGGTACGGGGTGCATTCAAATATGCTATGAATCCTTACACCCAAGATGGATCACTGCAGTACGTGTTCTCGGGTTTGCGTTGCAAACCTTTTCTTGTTGTGTCTAACCACTTACTGCACCCGTAGTTTTGATATATGCTTCTTGAATGATATTGCAGTGGCGAACTCTCGACTCTTGAGGGAGTATTCGTTGGTCGATGAACGGGTACGAAAGTTGATGATGGCAGTGAAAGCATGGGCAAAAGCGCACCATATTGCCTCCGCTCAAGAGAACGGTTTGAGTTCGTACACTTGGATCAATCTAGTGATTTTCTACTTGCAGTGCATTGGATTTGTCCCTAACTTGCAAAGTGAAGAACTGATGAAACTAGTTGGTTTCACTCCCGACCCCAAGCGAAACTACTGGCATTCGGTCAACAAGCTCGAGACTCATTTCTTGGAATGGGATCAAGTGAAGAAAGCGAAGATTTGGGCAATGCCAGAGGAGTTCAAGGCTACGCCTGTTTCGGTGCTATTGTATGGTTTCTTCGAGTTTTACAGTTATCGATACCCAGCTGCCAGCTATGTGATTTCCATTAAACAGGCTACTGCGTTCCCTCATAAACTGTTGTATCGTCCTTCCAAGCTTTTGTGCATCGAAGACCCTTTTGAAACTTTTGTGTCGCATTGTCCGCATGACCTGGGTACACCCGCGAACGAGGGGGGAATGATTACCATTATGGACCGTTTTGCAGCCGCAGAGCTGCACCTACGAGAAGTGCTATTGAAGAAAACCCAGTCGGTCAAGCTTTGGGCTGATCCTGTTTTCGAGCCCAAAGAACCAGCAGCAAAGGGTAGAAACAGAAGGCGCAAAGGAGGTTCCAAACAAAAAGGTGGACAAACTAACGTTGGGGATAACAAGCCAAAGAATGAAACGAAGACTGACTCCAAGGATACAGGGAAGTCACAAAGGCGAGGTGGCGGCAGAGGCGGAGAAGGTCGTGGTGGTGGACGTGGCGGAAGGGGCCGCGGTGGGAGAGGACGGCAGCACAATCAATCAAATAAATAGTGCAAGGCAAAGGGTGCATTCAGTGTAAATCGTAATGGAACATCGCAACACACTCTAGTCGAGGATATTAATACTAATTGTACCAGCACGTTTATTGCTGAGAAGCCTTCTCGTGTTCAATCAACCTTTGCAACTCCAAAAGAGACTCTTCGAGGAGCTCGGGCATTTGAATTGTCCACATTGTTTCCTCAAGAGCAGTAATACTGAAAGTGCAGTTGTTGGGATGAACTGAATATCCAAGTCCAATGCCATCAGGGACAACTTGTCCGAATCCCCAGAGCAAGAACTTGGGGTGGGTAAGGTGGCTCGTGCTAACCCTCCAAGTCTTGGAACGAATGAAGACAGGGTCGCTGAAAAGAGGAGGAACCTCTTCTCCATCTTCTACGCACATACGGAGTCCGAAGAAGTGTCTGTCAACTGCCTGGCCTTGACCAGCAAGAGCAGTGTAAGTAGAGTGTGCGACGGTGGCCTTCTTCAAAAGGTCAAGCTTCAAGCGTCGCGTTTCGTCATTAGCCTCATCCATCTTAGGGCGCAATCCCATGACCTTCAAGAACTCAGCAGCCTCAACGGAAGCCGTTCGGGTAGTCTCAGTACGTCCATGAAGGTAGGGTCGCGTTTGGGTAGACTCATAGTGTCCGACTTGCTCGCCAAAGAGACGGTACGAGGCCAGGTGCATAGCCATTTGGACAAAAGCATCAGGGGAGAAACCAGCCTTCTTGATGTAGCTGCTTCCGTACCCTTGGAAATTCTCAGTGGAGTTGGCTTCTGCTCCCTCCAATTTCTCCCATTGATGTTGAGCTAACAAGAAGACCAAATTAGTTCACAGTCCTACAGCTCCAACCTTGAAAAAATTCTCGCACGTACCTTCCTCCAAATAAGGAGCCACAACGCCACTGCCAATCTTCTCAGTCACGTCCTTGAAGAGGTTCTCAACCTTTACAGGAGCATCTACCATGGCCTTGGACCTTTCCTTGGCATCCTCGTAGGAAGTGTTACAGACATGGTCGGAATAACTGACTAGAACCATACCGTCCATCATGGAGTGCTCTCCTAGAATACCACTCTTTCCGTTGTTGGCAACCATGATTTGGCAGGTCTTGTCGAACCATCTGTTGTATCCGTGGTCCTTTCCTCCAGACAACATCATCTCACCACACTCTTGGCGAGAAACTGGGTATCGGTCATCCATGTTGATAAGGACAGCTCCAGACTCCATCTTTTCGAGGGCAGCCTCCATGTCAACACCACCGGCCTCAATGAGAGCGGTTCTTGCCTTGGCCCAAGAGTCACGGTCAGTTGAAGTCAACAAACCAAGAGTGGGGAAGTCGGCAGGGTAGGAATCAGCAAGGTCAACACACTGTTGAACTTGGGCCTCAATGGTCTCCAAAGGCAAAGGATTTCCAGTCTCTGGGTGAACAATGTCCACCGAAAAGAAGTGTCCCTTCCTTCCGATAAGAGCATGATTGTGCACAGCAGGATCATAGAGGCGGTATGTGTCAGACTCTAGCTGGGGGATACGGCAGCCGTTGAACATATACTTGAAAGGAGTAGAGCAGATAGGAATTTTCTTCTTTCCAAGAGTCTCCATAGGGTAGGATCCAGAAGCAACACGCTTGCGGAACTCTCCAGTGGCGAAAAGAATAGCAGCAGTTCGTTGGACATTGGCCTTTTCAAGCTCAACAGTGGGATCTTCAGCGAAATGGAACCAGTACGAAACGTTGATAACAACCGAGTCTCTAACAGCGAGGTAACCCAACTGGTTCCACCACTTCTGAAGCCAACTGGAATCGTGCATTTCCTCGGTCTTCTGGAGAAGACGTTCCTGCAAAACCTTGGCCTGTCCGGGGAAGGCATCGAAAGCCTTCTTGAAGTTGTCAAACTCTTCGGGAGTCCTTGCCAAACAGCTGGCAGTGTTCCAAAGACGAGACATGGTGTCTTCAACGGCGGGAACAGGAAGACGAGGAAGCTCCATTTGTCCGTCATAAAGAGGTCCACCAATGTGTTCCTCCAAGAATCGTTCGTCACGGTAGTCTCCAATGGACTCGACCATCTTCTTGGGCCAGGGCTTGATGGTTTCGACATCAACAGAGAAGAATCGACTAGGGTCAAAGTTGACTCGACCGACGACAGCCTTAAGAGCAAGGCTTGGCTTGGCTGCTCTCAACAGGTGAGAGCGAGCGGCGTTGACTGATCGACTCAAAGCTAGGCGGTTCATTTTCGACTCTTACTGTGGTGTTGGTGTAAGATACCCTCAACCGAAAAAGTGCGAGTGGCGAAGGTCCAAGGAAAGATATGACACGCAGTCTGCGGAGAAGATCTCTTGACAACCTTGGAACCCGAATTTTGACAAAAATCGAGATTCCCCCGAAGCGTGATTCCAATTCTGTTGGAAGCACATATGTATCTATGGTAAGTAATACCTGTAGTGCGACTCAAACCACGCGGGGGACTACGATTGTATTCTTTGAGAAGCTCGGACAGCATCAACAACCTACCTAGTATAATTTAAATATTGCATCATGCCTGTTCAATCATACTGATTCATCAAGGATTGTTTTGCTTTCGGTTTTGCTTCAAGGTACTTGCCAGTTGAGCTTTCAAACTGCTCATGACGTTGGAATTGACACGGTTTGCTTGGGGTGGTGGTGCACGACTTTGCTGGTTAGCTGCCTGCGATGAATGCCCCCGGAAATTGAAACCCTGCTGTCTTGGTGCCCCTGGACCCTGTTGCTGACGTGGTGGTGGGGCTCGTGATTGTTGCGAAGCCTGCCAGTTTGGAGGTTGGCGTTGATTCATACCCCGCGGAGGATGTTGCTGGTAGTTTGGATATCTACCGCCAGGTTGTGCACCAGGACGACCATGGGAGGGTGGAGGTTGACCTCGTTGGTGCATCTGTTGTTGTAGGTGCTGCTGAGGAGGATATCCCTGACCATGTGGTTGGCCTCGTTGCTGGCCTCCCTGCTGTTGGTGTTGGTACTGCTGCCACGGTGGGTTGTTTTGGTGCTGTTGTTGTGGCTGGGCGTATGCGTTGGGTTGTCCCTGAAATGGATTTCTGCCCTGGAACTGCTGCCTTTTGGGCGCAGGTTCCATTGCACCCCAAGCCCTTGTGCCAGCTTGAAACATTTGATTGCCCCTTCCGGTTCGCTGAGCCAGGCCCCTTTCGTAGGAACCAATGTTCATACTTCCATATCCACTCTGATAACTAGACCCGTTGGATGTGCCCATGTTTGCAATGGTTCCGCCTCCCCGATTCAAGCGTGGACGACGAATACGCAGGTCATCCGCAGTAAGAGACGGGGGTAGAGGCATGGAACCAGGAAGCGACACACTCTTGTGTGGGAGTTTATGAGGCTCCGTAAACGCAACGCACAACGATTCGTTCCCCAAAATGGGGTCTGAAAACAAGCTGTCATGCGACGTGTACTCAACTCGTTCAGAGCATTTAGGGACTTCAATATTCACATCCTCATCAAGCGGAAAGACTTCATTGCTCAAAGGTGCCCGTAGAGATCCGGAAAAACCGGGACAGCCATACGCTGCAGCATCGTTCAAGCGGGTCTTGTTCGTATTCGCCGATTTGCTGGATTGTAAGACAGTCTTGAGTTTCGTTGCAAGGGGATTCTTGGAATGAATAAAAAGATAGCCATCGTCGAGTCCTCTTGAATTGCAGAGAAGTTCCTCGGGTGTCCACTTTGCCATGGTGGGAGTCCTGGATATGTCATAAACAGAGAAGGTGAGGTCGGCTCAAAACCAAACGGCGAAGCAGAAGCGACAAAAGAACGTACATTGCAGACAAGAGTCGATCTTCGTCAATGAATGGTAACAAAACAACCCAAAGCCATGGCATCGCTTTGCCATTGGGATCAACCGGTACATCTGAAGGATAGAAATCAATAATGGGGCTCTCCGGGTCTGTCATGAGCCATCTTGCCTCCTTCGGAATGGCATGTTTGGAATCAGCGGGAAGAACAGCCATAAGCTGTTCCACTGGATTGAACGGCTTGCTGGGTTCAAAGGAGGTTACATCGCGTTCGAAACGCTCGATGTTTCGTAAATCAGAAGCGAACGGGGCATAATGGAACGGAAAATACCACTTCCAACTGGGGCACCCATCGTAGTAGTACCTCATCACCCAACAAAGGCCCATGACATAAGATCGAAACAGATGCTCCCTTCCTCCATGTGCTGCGACATCATCAGCTTTGCATTTGTCCGAGTAATAGCGATCTTTCCAGCCACTCTCATGCAAGCGCACATTGTCACTGACGTTCTTGGCATAGTCATCCAACTTGGCTTGTTGCTTGTTCTTGACGAGATTCTTGAAATTGGCGGCCACTTCTGGGTCAACCTCCCCCGCAACTTCAACTTTGGGAGAATCTTCGTCGCTACCCTCATCTGCGTCAAATTCTGCCTCAATATCCCTTACTTCCCCGACAATTTCTTCATTTTCCATCTCTTCGAGCTTCCTCTTGGCACTTTCTCCCTTGGCCGAATCTTTAACATCAACGTCCTCATCATTAGACTCTTTCTTTGCTGAACTTTCGGGAGTGGTTTCTTGTTTGGTGGTCACATCTTCTACCTTTGATTCCATCACTACTTCAGCCCCCATCAAAGACGCCTTCAACGACATCGCAGCATCCATATTTTCCTTCTTGAGCATGTGTGTAGACTTGATTGTAGAGTCCTTTTGTTTTACGGCCTGCATCTTCCCTTCCTGACGAGCTAAAATCTTCGCTGCACGACCGCGTGCCTTTGGTTCAGGTTGAGACGAAACAGCTGTCAAGGGATTATCGAGGCTGCGTCCATTAGCCGCCTTTTTGCGTGCCTTTTCCTCTTCTCGGCGCTGATTTGAGCGAGTCTCATTTTCGTGCTTCATCGAGAACACATAGTCTTCAATACTACCGACCTCAGCGAGAATGACATCCACCTTGGATAGATCAACCTGGCCTCCATGATTGGTGATGTAATCACCGAGAGATGGTAGTATTCTCTTGTAGACATTGAACAGGTAGTCAAGAGCACCATCACGGATGTCCAAGCTCGGAAGATGCGGTAAGAAATCGTTTCCGACAAAGAAACAAAGGAACACAATATCGTCAAGCAGTCTCTCGAACGATGGGGCAAAGGGAATTCTTCCGGGTGTGATACAAGCATCAAACTCGGCCGCCAAGTACTCGCGAAGAATTGGGATGCTTATACGCACTAGGGGTTTTTGCTTGTTTTCCAACAATTGCATGGCTGCCTCCCCTGCCTGTTCATCTAACGTCCTTTGCTTCTCGCGGAACATGGTCTCAATCTGTCTCTTTTCATTTTGCTCCTGAGACTTTCGGCCAAAAAGGACCTCCTCGCGAGAAATATAGAAGTGAGTTTCATGCGTAGCCAGGGCAAGCATGATCAAATCAGCATCCAAACCATGTAGAATATGAACCAGATTTGGGTTGTAACCAGGTTGGCTTCTTTGGTATCGAATGTGGGCCATAATCTTGTGTTCCCCTTCCCCAGGAATGCTGGCATCGCTGAAGATAACGCGGATGTTTTGCCAGGCTTTATCAGTGCTTAATCTTTTGCGAATGTAGAAACGAATAAACTCAGCGAGACGTATCATGAAGGGTGTTCCTGGTGTAATGACGTTCGAATCCCACGCCTTCTTGGCCTTGGGGACCTTTTGTCCTGATTTAGAGAGCTCTGCTCGTACATTTTCTTCTATTTCCTCTTTCTCTCTTGCTTCTTGTGCCGATCGAAAACGACGAGCCCGTTGCTGATTCATCTTAGCCCGAGGTGCTACGCCATCAATGGCCAAATACAAGAGTTTTCGGGGACGCATTATTCGAAACAAGCGGTCCACATAGGCACACACGTTTTCGTACATCTCTTCTTCCGTTTTAGGCTGAGGTCCCTGTTCCGGGTGAGAACACGGGTGGATAATACCATTCATATCTATATACAAATTGTCACACTCAAGCCCAGACGGATTGGGACGAGTGGCATCGAAAGGAATCCGGACGGAGCCATTGTCGCCAACTAATCTGACTCGTTCCTCGAGAATGTCTTGAACAATCTTCGGGTACTTCTCAGAAAGCCATCGAAAGAATGCTGGAACTCCCATCACCACAAACTAGGCAGTCTCGACCACCGAAAGTCCTGTAGGCGAGCTTTCAGGTGCAGCGGGTCCTTCACTCCAGCTGCAGCAGCTCAGAAATTCCGTCTTTCCCTCTATCGGGCAAAACTATTGGTGGACGCGTAGACACGGGCGTGACGGGTCGGACTGATCATAGGACACCGTCTAATGACTGACGCCATGAAATCTCATGACTTTTACAGGCAGGGTATTCGATCCCGCGGCAGTGGAAGAACATCGACATAACATCGCACTATCAATAACAATACCTGGTACAGTTCTACTAGTAGACAGGGTTGACCCAAGGATTACAATAGGGGTATAGACAATGGTTATTTGTCATAGTAGGGTCTGGTAAGCTCCAAGCCACCCGACGTTTGTGTACATATACTCCTCCATCCCCTGCTCATAGCATGATGCTCGAGCCAAATACAGAGCACCAGCGGAGCTACAACAACGTTAATTCAGAAAAGGTGTCAATTGGTTGCCGTTCACGTACAAATGTCCATGTGTGCAACACTTCGTGGGGAGATCGCCCTAGTTCCGTAGCCTGGGAATTGTTCCTCATAGTAAGTCCAAACATGGTGAAAGGCATCCATGATATCGACTTCGGTGTACCCAGTCAACTGAACTAGTTCTGGTCTCCATCTGGGTTCCAATTGTAGCGCAACTCTCGAGGCGAGGAGAATAGCAGCGGAGAGATGCGTTGGGAGGTATCGTTGAAAGCTATACTCTTGTAGAGTCAAGTTGCAGAAAAACTCTGCATACTTCTTGACATACCGAGGAATTTTCTCAATCAATTCCCTGCCTTGCCAAGAATCATCTACAAACGTGACCCCCCTCCCCAAGAAATAGCTCATAATGTGGATAGGCGGAATGGCACGTAGTTGCCATCCCAAGTGACGCAAAACTTCCAACTCACCAGCGCGGAAAGAAAGAGAGTTGTGGCCGACATTTGCTAGCTTCGTCAGACGCAATAGCTCAGGAATTTGAGGACAATGCTCCTCAGCTTCTTCGTATTTGGCAGCTACGCTGATACACGCAGTGGCAAGAAGTTGCCATTGCCCACGAGGGATATCTGTGGTACGGAAGATTTTATCGAGATACAAAATACTGACGTGCACAGTGGATGTATGCAGCCGACATTGTTCACCGACGTCGCTCATCCAATCCACCAAGTAGCGGCGGTAGGGAAGGTAGGAGGCATTGGGATTGTACGAAGCAGGACTGACATAGTCAACCTGACGCTCTTTCATGTCCTGAAAGAGGTCATATGCGCACATACAAAGTTGATCATCTAGTGATTCCTAGAGGTGGCGTAGTTGGCAGTTTTCAATCATGTAAATTCGTTCAACCACCATCGGTTGGAGGCAAAAAAATAAATATATAGGTGACGTCAGTTGGCGTGAGTCCGGGATTTCAAACAACAGTCTACGAAAATTTGGCTTCCCAGGCCATGGGGCCGGAACTTGTTCCGGCTGATACCATGGTCCAAAAAAGGACAGGAAACTTACAGTGATCCCATACGGTCTCGACCCCATATGCTTCTGGAAACCATCCATCGATACATGCTCCCAGGACTTCGGTACCGGTAAAACAAATACAATAAACCAGTTAGAAACAATGGAACTCTCAAGAATGTAGATGCTAAACCACTCCTCCAAAGGATTCAGAGGATATCTCTAGATCTAGATGAGCTAATACAAAACGCAGTGTGATGTGGTGGTCCTGGCAATGCCGTCCCAAATCTCCTGGAGCAATGCAGCGGCCCAAACGCCGCATTGGTTGGCAATCAACCACAAAAACTTTTGTTGCATACCTGAATTGGCTTGAATGTACAGTTTCTACCCGAATTCCCTGCAAGATGTGAACTCCCTGGTCTCATCATGGTCCCTGTTGGTTGCATTCTTGTCAATGTCCCCCCAAAGCAAAGTGCAGCAGCTTTGTGATGATGGCTTCCCTCCGGCGACCACGAATTGCCTCCACTGAATTGGGGACGGGACGGCTTGCCCACCGGAAGCTACAGTTAGGCAACGTACGCCCAGCCGTGTCACTCGAGTTCTTTGTACCACGATAACCCAATAAAAAGTTTGAACCACACGCCGGGCGAACAATTTTGAATTGTATGTCGGACGCCAAGGTTCGTCAACACGAAAACTACAACACACGGCGCCCACACTTTCACGTCCCACCCCACCGAAAACAGCCCGCGAAAGTTGACTTCGCTGCACACAACTCAGCAAACGACACAAATTCGGTTATGGACGTTATTTCGTAGCGGAACGTAGTAGCATCATCCTATGTAATTTTTTGGTACATATACAACCATTGATAATATCATCATCTGGATCACTCGTCTCCTGCGAAAATCGAACCACGAATTTCAGAATTGTGTCGAGCGCCCACTTGTTAAAAATACTTTTCGCGCCTAATTGTATGGCATGTGGGACAACACCTTTGTCCAGGTCCATGGTGGGTGTCGCAATTATTTGGGGGGCGCGAAAGATTTCATACAACACTAGTCACGAAGGAAAACATTGCCCGCCTACCACCAGTACGCAAAAATATCGCCCTACTAAAGAAAAAAGTGGCAGGTCGTTGTACATCCAACCTCTGCTCTGGTGCAGTCGTTGCTCGTTGCTAGCCTACGTTTCACTCAGTTGAAGATAGTGAGCAGTAAAACTATCATGGCTCTACTACTCGTACTCTAGCTAGATCTAGCTAGAGTACCGGTAGTTTGAAGCTAGCTCTACTAGTTAGAGTGAAGCAGGTACTAGTAAGTAAGGATCTTATTAGATGGTATGGAAGGAGTGAAGCTCGTTTCTCTTGGCAGAAAGCTGCAATGGGTAGTACTGTACCAGTGTTCAAACGAGGATTGAACATCATCCACTGCGGAGCCAGAAACGAGTCACAACATCATTTCGATGAATACCCTCATTCATCAGGTACTCCGCTTAGTGTACCTTGTGCAGTACTTGTTGGACTGGACTAAACAAGCTCGGCTTACCAGGGACAATTCGAGGGAATTTAAACTGTGGCAGTGTGTAGGTAAGTCTAGTAATGGTCGCAACTTCACGCCTGAGGTGAAAAGTTCATGCAGGCAACGAGCAAGTTGGGCAAAAACAGTACTGGAGCAATACTACGTAGTCCAGCTTTTTCCTCGGCAGCGGAACATTCGTGACTACTTGATATGTGACTCATCTATTCCTACGAGTCGGGTTTCCTAAAACGACTATCCCCTCCGACAACCAACGCGCGAAGTGCCCACAACCAAACAACGTACCCCTGAGACAAGGGTTAGTCAATGACATAGATTGTTGCCAAGCATCTATCAAATCATAGAGAAGAAGGGGCGGGGAGTCTGTTAAGGCTGTTCAAAGAAGCCACTAGTTTGTTTCTAGAAAATGGATGACACAATCACTCAAAAAACGACTAGAAGGAGAGCCCGCTCTGCGCCTCCCCGACCCGAAGTTTCACAAGATGATAATACAAAACAAACAGAGAACAAAGCAACTAGACACTCAACGCGGAAACGGAGTAGGCCGAAATTTCGCCTAGACGATGAAGAAAAGCATTCCGAAATTTCAGGCAACTCGGGTGGCAGTGCCCAGGTTAGTACCCGGTCCAGTTCCACTACATCGGAGAAAGCCAAATCTGTGCAGGCCAACGGTAGCCCGAGGTCTCGTTCTCAATCTCCAAGACTGAATCAAAGTATTCATGAGAATTCACAAGAGACCGTTCTGGAGAATGTAAGTTGTATTCTGTGCAGGGATCCCCAATTCTTGGTACTTTCTCTCATGCTTTCTTTCTCGGAAACAAGGGTGGGGGCATTGACGTTGTTCCTGAGGAAACGCTATTGTCCCTTGATGCTGGTGCTACATTGTTGGCGAGATTGGATGAGAGGTCATTCCAGCGTGCTATGCTTAGTGATGCAAACGGTGTAGCAAGTGAACTACTTGTACCGTTGTCACTCCCTTGGGTTCACAAAGGTATTCCTGTTGCGAGGAACATTCCATGCGATTTGGATGACATGACTGAAATCCTCATGGCAGATGATGGTTCCTATACACCCTTTTCCAATGGACCACTTGGTTTTGGTCGCTTTGACACCGGGCAGTTCAGGTCCGAACCTGTCAATCGACGGTTGGCAACCTCAGAGGACTCATGGTGCCTAGCTTCGCGGCGAACAACAGACCCAGGAGTGATTGAAATTTCGTCTGTGACTCTACCCCCCAATCGTCCCGATACACGTCGGGCTAGAGCAAACATGGAAATGTCAAAGAATCTTACTCAAAAAAGTTTCCCGTGTGGGGGTTCTGTTCGAGGGGATGTGGCTTTGCGTTATTTTGAGCAGACGTGGCGGCGAAAACGAAGATGCTTGGATGATGTACAAAGTTGCACAGAGAGGCGACTCATATCTGTCAGAGTGAACTCCACCAGTACGAGGTCGTCTATATTCACCGGGATCACAGAGGGCGAAAGTTTTACAAGTGGATGTTTCTTGGAGGCGACTCTACCTCAGGAAGTTCAGCAAGGTCGATTTTTGAACGCTACAAAGGCACAAGAGGTGGCTGATGAATTAGGAACCTACAACTGGAGGCATTCTCTTGCAACCCCCAATCAATCAGGAAAGAACGCGAATAGGCTTGGTTGTGGTCGAACCAGGAAAATGTGGACAGAAAAGATACCTTCCGAGCAGCCCCAAAAAGTGTTTTATAAATCTATCCTAACAGGTCAGCGTATAGAAAGTGGCACACAGAAAAGACCAAGGGAGATTAAGGTTGCCCTTCGAGTCAATGGACAGATCTTGGGCTCCGTGCAAAAACCTGATGTTGAGCAGTGTGTTGTGAATGATCCATTCAACTTTTCCGACCCACCTGAACGGTTGGGACAGGAAGATCACCGGAGCAGCTCTCAACAAGCGTGCCTTCTTCGGGATGACCTTTTTGTAAGAACCATATTTTCAAGTCGAGACACCCAAATGGAGTCCAGTGACGCTGAACATGGAACTTTCCCAGTTTTGGACTGTCTCCCTGATGCCACTGGGACAATCAGTGTCATTTGTTCCCGATCAGGGAAACTCAATTTGACGGATATTCACAAGCTGCTGAAAGAATCATCGCTAGGGGGTACTCCCGTATGCACAGTTTGCTGGTCTGATCGCAATGACAAGATATGTTCTCTCGAGACATGTGGGTCTTGTGGTATCTGTGTGCACCAGTCTTGCTCCGTTGGTGGGGCTTTTTCAAGTCGCAGCCCAAACCAATGGTATTGTCACTCTTGTAAAAAAGAAGATGCTCCGGTACTTGACGGTGATTGTCTACTCTGTCGCTTCACTGGAGGGTCGAGGTCTCCTGTTGCTGTCGGCGACAAGACGGCTTTGGTACACGATGTTTGCCGAATATGGTTGGGAACAGCGAACGGACAACTAACTACTGTACCAGTAGTTCCATCAGACCAGTTCTGTGCACTTTGTGGGGAAACAGGGCCTGAGAATGGGACCAGTGGAAGTTGTCGTTTGCTGAAATGTGCTGCATCTCGTTGTCAGGTCTACTTTCATCCAATGTGTGTCGTTGTTGCCAACAAGCTGACATTGAAACGCGAAGGACCTTCCACGGGAGGTATAGTACTTGATGAAACTGGAAAAGAAGACGTTGAGAATTGCAAGCACTTTTCGTTAACATTCTTGGAGTGCGAATATGTGGGCAATCCAAACTCTGCTTCCCAAGCCTCGAGAAAGCTTCTTCCCATCGGTTTTTGTGGGCTTCATATTCCTACGAGGAAGAAAGAATACAGAGGCCTGTATCCAGGTGGGATGCACATAAACAGAGGCAATATGTTTGTCCCCTCTGGCCCAATTCTACAGGAAGGCGATCACAAACAGGATATCTCGTCCAAGTCATGACTTCATGAGGAAAAGCATCAAGTTGCCGACGCGTAGACGATTTGGACACAAAAAAATAATGCTGTTACTGTACTAATAGCAATGTACCAAGTGATGTAGCCATCGTTCTATCAAATTCCTGGTTTTCTTTCCAATTGTGTGAAGTACAAGTATCAAAATCCACTGACCAGCAGCGAACGTCATCGGAATTTACCACCGTGTAGAAATAGTAATGCTAGCGCCGACACCGACAAAACAAATCCAACAACTCTCCACATCAAGCTTTGAACAACAACCGTGTCATTTTCAGCTTCCGTAACTTCCAATTCAGGGAGTCTTCTTTTCCCTTTGGACATTTTCTTGGGGTTTCCACCCGCGATGTTACCCTTGCGATTCCACTTGAGATCCTCCCCCTTCCGCCCATTTCTGGGGCGATGCCGAGCAATGGCTCCACCGGGTCCTTCTTTGGCTAGTCCACCAGCTGCCACTCGTTTCCTCCAGGCAGAGTGTCCCCCCATGGTTTTCTTGTGGCCCAAGTACGGTTCCAATTCCCAGTTTTTGTTTTTTTTCATGAGTCAATCATCTCTTGAGTCCTGCATTCATATAAAATAGTCATACATACAGTCGCCCACACCGCACCTGAGGCAAAGTGGAAAGGAGAAACACACATCACTCAACGTGGAGTGTACAGGAACTCAGTACTGCGTCCGCTCTGGGAAATAAACAAGAATGTGAACACAGAAATCCTGCGACTCTACTACTTCCGGTACTGTACCTGGTACTCGTACGCTGCTGTTGAGGAGTCAACCATTGACAAGACTTGGAACAAGTTCTTGATATCGCTTTCGTATCAACCTACGAAGACAAAGGAATTGAATAAGTTTCTCTGCTTGGAGGCACAGTGGCAACAAGTTGGTGAAAGTAACACTCAATCATTTGAAGACGAGCATAGAAATCAGTTGCGAAAGGCCTCAACTTAAACCCGAACCTTCTGACTTGAAACATATCCTTTGATTGAAAGCATAAGCTTCTTTCCAGGCTTCAATTCTCTCTGCTGGAATAGAAGGAGTAATACAAGATGCCTGCTCATGACCGAGATCAGAAGGTCCTCCGCGAGGCCGAGTACTTCTGCAACAACAAATCCAACAACCCACGCCCCTGCAACCATCATCGTCCAACTTTGGAAGAACTTCAGACACTAACTTTCTCTGAGTACATTCGGAAAGTTGTTCTGAAGGAGTCTCTCCCTAAATATGAAGGCGATGATCCATCATCAAAAGAAAGCGCACTATTCGAGAGACACTGTGCCCCCGCACGTGATGTTGTCAACCAACCACCAGAGCCGTTTGGCAATGGAATCGCCAAGATTACCTTCCCTCAAGGGTGGATGACAGGCCCTGGCGTAGACCCTACTGGACGAGGACCAGATTGGCAAAAAGGAGGTTACTTGGGGGATATGATCTTGCCATCACCGATCCGGCAAGTACTTCGAGGAATTGGGGGGATTTATGAGTACACGTTGTTGGATCTTCCTCCAATGTCAGCCGCTGAGTTTAGAGAGAAAGCAGACGAGTTCCTCAAGTCGCAAGTAGGCACACAGACTGATATTGATACTGACTTGCTAGAGCGCAAGTTCTGGAAGAGGCTAGGCCCAACTATGGAGCCATCGCTTTATGGGGCAGACATGGAGGGTACACTTTTTCGGAAAGAAGAGGACGGTTGTGGTTGGAATGTCTCCAAACTACAATCCTGCCTCGAGCTTTTGCTTTGTGACCAGCCCAAGGATCACGAGGGTGGTATCCCTGGCGTAACAACGCCCTATCTGTACTTCGGAATGTGGGCTGCTGTCTTTTGCGCTCACATGGAAGATATGAATTTGCTCTCTATTAATTACCTTCATGCAGGCGCCCCCAAGATTTGGTATGCCATTGCTGCTGGTGAAGACTCCAAGCGTTTTGAGCAGCTGTGTGAAGGGCATTTCCATCATGCCAAGAAAGGTTGCCCGGAGTATCTGCGACACAAGCGCGCTCTGGTGTCGCCTATGATTCTCAAAAAGCACGGTATATCGTTCACTACAACAGTGCAACATCCTGGTGAAGCTGTCATTACATTTCCAGGAAGTTATCACTTTGGCTTCAACGCTGGGTTCAACGTTGCCGAAGCAACAAACTTCGCAGTTCCCGAGTGGGTACCTTATGGAAAAGTTGCCAATGTGTGTCTATGCCGCCCCGATTCTGTTCGAATTGACATGAACAAATTCGAACGACTACTTTTGCAATATGAGAAAGAAGTCAAGCAGTCGAAGCGACTGACATGGCGGGATTGGGCCACACGAATGAGAAACAAGCGTCTAGCCCATGAGGGCCAACGACAACGAAAGAGCGAGAGATCAACTGCCAAGGGGAGCAATGGTGAGAAAACATCAAAGAGAAAAGAGTTCTGGGTGGAGGTCATGCAACCTGCCTCGGCACAAAACACAAAGAAAACCAAGAATTCAAGGAAACGAGTCAAGGAGAAAGAAGAGGTTTGGCATTTGGCAGTTCCTTTGACCCGGAAATCGCTGTTTCCGCTCTCAAGAGTCTTGTGCATCGTCCCGGCCACCATGGAAGGATCAAAAATCCAATTGGACAGTTCTTCCGAAGAGGAGGAGGATGAAGTATGTTTTGCCGGTTCGGTGGTTGAAGTGATCGACAACCACGTTCGAATACGATTCGATGGTATGGGCAAAAGAGAAGACTCGTGGATCCCGGTTGATTCACCCAAGCTATTTGCAGATGGCGGCCGTTGGGGTACCGATGAAACAAAGAGTAATTTGCCTGCTCTTCACTACTGGAGAGAAGAAGATTCGAAGCGAAGATGTGTCTAACTAGTACTAGTGTATTCTTGACGAGAACATGTGGTTCAACACCCATCCTTCACCTGTAGCAAAATCTTGCTGGTGCCATCTGGAACAAATTGTTCGACTCGCGATTTCCGCCACAATACCTCGTACCTTTGTTGAAGAGTACCTGGTGCAGAACTAACAAACAATAGTATGGACTAGGACCCTACATCAACAAGGCCGTTTCAACCAGTGTGTTGTTTCAGATATAGCCACTCTCTCTAGAATCAAGAAATATCGAGAAGCGATATTATGTCAACCATTTTAGTGTTTGGAGCTAAAGAGCAGTCCCTCATCGGGATCCTGCTGGAATCGTTTGTGCGTCTGAATGTCCGGATGTGAAATATCTTCCTACAGGGCAATCAACGTAGACGAAGTACTAATCTACGGTATACATCATATACTAAAAAGGGAAATACCTCTCGCTGTAGGTGCGATTTTTCTAGCCAGAGCGCATGGTCATCAATAGTCTACAACTCCAACTTGCACAGTTCAACCTGAAGCTGCCCTTGTTACTTGTACAGACCCAATCCAAGGATTGCGTGCCCAACATTGAGCACCTAAGGAGTCATCTAAGGTCAGATTGAGGTAAGCTGACATGGTACCTATTGATCAAACCCTTCTTTTCCGGTTTGGACTAGATCACCAGAATTCACCAAATAGTTTCATGTGGGCTGTTGCTGTGTATCTCCGCACCAACATTGAGAGGCATTGTGTTGCTGTGTTGGAAAGATCACTGAGTGATCATGGAAACCGATGTTGCTCACAACTGTTTGTGCCACAAAGGCAGACTACGCTCTACCGGTAGAGGCCGAGGAAAATGAGTTCCGACAGTGTCGAGGCAACAAACCATGCTGCCTCCAACTCAGGAGCAGGCAACGGCGAAGCTGGTCAAGATCAGTCGGGGCAAGACGACAATAAGATGGATACCAAAATGGATATCGATGTCGTTGAATCCAAAGAGACAAGTAGCCAGGGCCCTACACCCCCTGCTGCTGTTCAGTCCAAGGGTGAGGGTGCCGATGCCAACGTTACAACGGTGGCCCCAAAACCCCCTTCGATGCCCTCCAAAGATTCAGAAGTGAAAGTGACACCCAAACTAGAAGTAGTTGACAACAGTGCCTCACATCCTTCCATGTCTGCAGATGGCAGTGTAGCTGCTTCTTCGACCAATGACGATAAGACAGCAGACAGCAAAGGAAACGACGTTTCCATGAGACCTGATATTGTTGCAGCCATCCTTGGAAAGTCATCGGCACAAAACTCAACGATCCCTACCAACCCTCCCATGCGCCAAAACGCCCCGGATGATTCTCAACCTAAGCGAAAGAAATATCCAAAGGCATTGAGAAAGGTGCTGTCAACAAGGCGGGAAGAAGACTTCGCAGACCAAGTGACCCGGGGGCAAATCGATCTTACTCTGGTTCTCCCTGAACGTGATTGCCGGTTTCTCGGCAAAGAAATGTGGATCTTCACTCTACAGCAATTGGAAGACATACTAAAGTCCGGATCGGATGCTGCAACCGACAACAATACGGCAGCTGCGAAACTGAGAATTGAGCTATTGTCTATCATTGTGAAGAAACAATTTGCTTCAGAGGTTGCACCACCAAAGTCAGGAGAAAATGGCGGCACTCCCTCTGAAACTTCACCTAAGGATTCAGACAATGGAGAGGGCAAACAGAGTGTGGACGACGACGCAGCGCGTTTGTTACTAGAGAGCTGGGAAAAGAAGATTAAATCTTGGAGGGAGGAAAATGGCAATGCTGCAAAGGTCTCCCACTTTTTTCTTAGTGGTCCTTTGGACTGCCTAATCCCACAGTGCACGCGCAACTTTTTGCATACTGCCAAAATCAAAACCGTCCAGCAATTCCTTAGTTTGAAGCGAACAGAGACTGGTCTTGTTGTAGACATGTACCAACTTTGGCGTACAAAGTGTGGGCTTCCCAATGCTACAAATCTCACAATTGCAAAACATATGATCGGGTTGGGAACAAGGATTGAGATAGCCCTTCAGTCTCCCCCTTCTGCTCCCAAGAGCCGGAGGGAGTGGTTTGGGGGACAAATGTGTATACTGACTGGGTCTGCGAAAGACTTTCTTTTCACGTATGTGGGGCTATACGATGCCGATGAATTTGCAGATCGCCTTCGTACCAAGGATTTGGCAGACAAGCTGGTTGAGTTTCGGGAAACGAAGAAACTGCCACCTCTTAAAGGGACTGGGAAAGTTGCGGTAATTTCTGCTTGGAAGACTAGCGTGAAGGAGGCGAGGGACTTGGAGGCCAACCCTGGACGTGTGCTGGAGGACATAGATTTGCTAAAGGCTGTTGAACCCGATATATCAGTGTCGTTGCCGCCACCAGTGGACAAACGCCCCAAGGTTGAAAAACCAGCTGCTCCTGTTCCAAGACCTGGTTCTCATGTACCGAAACCCAAGCCCGAGTTTGGTCCCAATGCGATAGCCGCATTAACATCCGAGAGTTTCCTTGAGACTGTATTCCGCGGAGAGAATATAGAGTTTTTGCATTCTCATGATATCAGAACTGCGCAAGGATTGTTGGATGCCGACAAACGACCGCGGTCGAAATTGGTTACTTCTATTATCAACTCTAGAAAGGAATCTGATGGCGGGGGTTCGTTGGAACCGGCTTCATGTGTGCGTCTACTTTATGATTGGTGTGCTCGGGTGAGACAGAAGCTCGCTGAGACCGACAAAGTGTCCAATTCTGTCGACGATGAGTCGGTGAAGAGTGCTCCCTCTGTGAGAAGTTTGCCCCAAGGAACTGTTTCAGCCATAGTTCTGACACCAGGAGGAAGAGATCCAATTGAAGCTCTATCCCATACCTCCAAGTCGTTCCTGATGGAATCACTGGGTATCAGCACGGCACATACGTTCCTGAACACCAAGACCACCACGATCGCAAACGCTTTTATCAAATTTCGGGAATCGCGAAACATGGCTCCGTTGAAGGGGCTTGGGGCAGTAGCTTCCGTCAGTGGATGGAAAGCCGTCGTCAGAAAGGCAGTCAAGGAAGCTGAACAGGGCAAAGGGGTCCAGGTCACGCCTGCAAGGAAGAACTCTGGAGTTCGGGTCCCACCGAAAGAGAGTCCAACACCCTCTGTTGTTCAAACCAAGCAGATTGCGCCTTTGGCAAAGCCAATTGTCGAGGAAACCGACAGAGAGCTACTTTTTGGTCAACCTCGAAAGGAGTTCTGGGTTCAAGGTGGTAAGTTTTGACAGGTTCTCGTGTCTATATGGTGTGCAGTGCCATCCTCATTTTGTGATATAGAAGATAATGCAGTTTTTCGTTTTGAGTTGACTGTAAGGAGATCGAAGCTGGATAACTCTAAGTTATCTCTATTCTTGACGTATCACGGACATGCAAATTTCAATCCTGGGGTGGCAACCGAGTCACACCCCGTCAATGCTTGCAGTCTCCCTGTGACAACACCAATTTCTCAGCCTCCTAGAAGTGTCTCAAGAACTAGAGTTCCATTCATGTCATCGACACCGGGCGCCGGGCTTGTTGAACTAACCGAATTTGGGGTGAAACCACCGCCATTGCGAGGTATGTTCAACTCCATACTCATTCGCTGTGTTGTTTGAAGAGTTGCTCACTTGCTACTTACGACCAAACTTCGACTTTGCAGACGATATAGATATCCTGAAGAAAAAAATGAAGTCATTCATTCACGATGAAAAGGATGACACCCGTCGCGCAATCGGAACCTTGCCATACAATGTGTTTGAACATCGCACAGGTGGAGCAAGACGTTTCTTTTTCTTCTCCTCAGATCCGATTGAAAATGGTCAAACAGTGGAGTTATTCTTCATCCCTTGGGGAGCTTCGTCCACCACTCTTGGTGAAATCTCTGGCCAGGAGTTAAGAAGCTGGATCAAGGCACAACTCTCTGACTTGTCCTCCGGAGATTTGAGGGGTCTTCTAGAATATTTGAGCAGTGATATCGGACGTGAAATTGAACAGCAAATCCACAATGCCTACGAGATCTCACAAGGAGATTCGTCATCAAGCAAGCAATTGGTAGCTGTCGCTGTTGCAAGGAGAAGGTTGCACTGGCTTGCTGCAAGGATACAGTCAGAGTTGCAACGGCATGAGACCCAAGTTAGTAATTCCTTGGATGTTCAATCCACCCTGTCATTGCAACAGCGTTGGACAAAAGATATCGTTGCACGTCTGAGTGCCCATCCAGAATGGGCTAAGACTGTCCTACCACAGCTTGTGTCAGAGTGTCGATTGGAGATGGAGTCCGAATTTACATCGACCCAATTCGGAGCTTTCCTCACCAGCAAAGAACATTGGTGTAGCCTTGCAAACGAGATATTTGAACAATGTATTGACACCATGGCCAAGTTCAGTGCTGAACTGGGGTCTACGCGGGCGGACTATAGCGTTGCCGATGACATATGTGCAATAGTTTCTCAAGCAATCACAGACTTTCAGAGCATTGCCTCCGGGATGGACTTGGAAAGGCTCCCAACAGCGGTGCTTTCTTTTGGAGAAGGAACGTTACACACTTCAAATGTGCTTCCCACAAGAGTTGAAGTTCACAATGATGTAGCACGGCCGTACCTTGACGCCATGCACCTCTGTGGTGAACCTCCGCATGAAAATCCATCTGTCAAGGGAACGCTAGAAGTCTTGGCAGTGCAACGCAAAGGGCGTCGGAAAGTATCTCGAGGCAAAAAGGTTTCAAACCCGGTGTATCTTCGCCGAATCGAAGGTGTCAATAAAGAACAAGACATTCTGGATGTTCAGTGGTACGTGCGCCGGCAAGTCGTTGCCGTCGCAGAGGCAGTTGTTATGAGTGGTGTCGGCTTGACGGCCATTGAGGGCGTAACTATAGGTGCGATTCGAGAAAAGATTGTCAGCACTGCTTCAACAACCTTGGGAGCAAAGATTGTTCCACTGGAACTTCGGAAAAGGTCGCTTCCGCGAGGTAAAGAAGATGTGGATGTACCAAATGCAATTCTAGTAGCTGACATCGATGTTCAGCCGAAATCCGAACCTCTGTTTTACAAAATTGTGTGGCCAGTGCTACAGAGAGCCAATTGGAGCCTGGAGGCAGGAACTTCTGAAGCAGAAGTAACCATTATCCCCCCACAGAAGAAGAACCTTCAGCGCACCCGCCTATTGAAGCGTGAGGCAGCACAGCAGCGGGCAGTCTTTGCTCAAAAAGCCGCCAGTCTTGGATTGGGAAGAATACCCAAGCCAGCAAAGAAATTATTCTGTGCATGTTCTGAGGCTGGAGACTATGATTCCCAGGAGCGGGGAGTGTCTGTGTCAAAGGCACTTCAACTGTTTAGAACGTCGTTTGAGCAACAGATTGGGGAGCAGATCACGAATACGAGTTCCCTGAGAGACACTGTTGAGCAAATCGAAGCTCTCTTCGAATCTGTGGCAGAACATCTTCTATACGACGCCGAGAGGGATAATTTGAATATTGCCGGTGGAACAAGATGGTGTGACGTCATGGGGTGTGAGCATTTGATGCGAATGTTGTTGGTCTTGCCCAAAATGTTGAATCGATCCGACCTCACCGACAAGCAACTTGACGATGTCATCGGAATATCCGGAGAACTCGTCAACTATCTTGTTGAAAACCAGGAAATCTTGTTTGCAAGTAGCTATCAACAGCCACCAGAGGACTATTCCGGCAAGTCACCAGAATTCCTGGAATATATTGCTTCACGTCTGAACAGCAAGGTTGCTGACGGGACAAAGAAGATCACAACTAATGGTGGGGCTGCTAGAGGGGAATCGGCAAACAACGCGATGTTGCCGTCGGATGCGAGTGTTCTTAGTGACTTTGTGGCCACAGTCATGGGTCAGGTTGAATTTTGCTGGGCTACGAGTGCCGATATGGCCAAAAAGGGAAGGCGTGGGTTCATGACAATCGGTCATCCAGGACTTGTTTGTAAGCACTGCCTTGGCAAGAACGGTGACGGCAGATACTTCTTTTCCAGTCTTGCCAGCTTAAACACTGCATCAACCACCATTGACAAGCATTTGTTGAAATGTCCGCAAGTGAGCTACGAAATCAAACAAAAAGTCCAAGGGTCAAGAGGATTCCATTCAGAGCAGCAAAAGAGTGCCCCGCTTGGGTCACAAAGTGCTTTCTTTGCTCGACTATGGGATCGGCTACAATCTTCACGTGCTTTTTCGCACGAATACGATGCAAACCTTTATCCATCGGCATCTAATGTAGACAGCTTGGAGGTGGAGAGCAACAATGCCGGGGCATTGGCAGAGACTGATAAGGACATTAGTTTCCAAAGCCACCAGGAGGTCCTTTCCTATTTGCAAACGGTGTCTCCTTGGAACCACAAGGAAGAGGTAATTGGTGCCTTGACTCAGTACTATGGGTGCCTTGAATGGGGAAGTTCTATCTACGGTACGAAGGCAATGCCTGCGAAGTTTAGCTCGGAGTGGATATTGGCGAAGTATAAGAGATAGGGGATATGAAGAACACAAAAAACATCTGCTGCTAGATTAGTGCACACCGAACAAGTGGACTTTAGGTTTGATCACCCTGTTCTTCTTCGGCATCCGTTGTGCTATCTGATGTTTTTGAAATATAGGATAGCAACGGAAACTCCTTTTCCAAATAGCTGTTGCCTTGGCGTTGAATCTTTCCCTGGTTGGGCTTTTCCCGATAGCCGGCGTAAATCATGTCGACATATTCCATCCCACTGGGAGACAGAAGGAAAAGCGATAGTTAGTCGTATGTATTGCAGTGGTTATTGATCGCAACTCTGTCATCACGCTTATCTTACCTCACGACTTCACCAATTGGTGCAAACCCTGTAGAGAAAACGCATGGTGAGCTATAGCAGAGTGTTAATGCCAAAATTATGCCGGTCACTGGGTAATACGAACCTTGCTTATCTAGGTATCCATTTCCTTTCGTTCGAGTGTTGATGAACAATTGCGTTGATCTCGAGTTGACACCAGACGTGGCAAAGGTGAGCGTACCCCTTGCATTGGTTTGCTTGACAGGATCATCCACCAAGGCAGCTGGCCTGTTCTTCTTGGGGTCCGCCGCCAATCCAAATTGAACCACGAAATCCGGGATGACCCTAAAGAATCTGGCCTCGTCATAAAAATGGTCATCCATGAGCTCGTGGAAATGTGCCACGCCAATGGGAGCCCAATCTGGCTTGGTTCGAATCACTACTTGCCCAGTTTGACCATCGTCCAAGCCTCCCAAGTCCAAGATGAAGGTTCGTCCACCGTCATCTTGTGCTTCACCCGAAACCTCCCCGTTTCCATCCTCAGGGGGACGAAAGTCTCTCTGCCTTTGCTCTTCAGCGGCTCTGCGACGTCTCATGGCAGCCTGACGCACCCCAGGAAATGGGTCATTTTGAAGGAAGAAACCAACGAACCCAACAATGGCCAAAAGAAGTACAACAACTTTTAGAATCGAGGAACGCAACAGTTTCTGCGTGATCGTCTGTTTCCCACTGTTTCGTTTCATTTGTGTCATTGTCTCTTGTTGCAGAAACGTCTCCTTTCAATCCTTCTTCCTCGGTTGCTTATGAATCAGGAGTAGTGAAGTCCCAAGTGTCTTGCTACGACGGAAGGATTGTTGCTCGGGAATATGGCGGGAATGACGTCAAGAATGTTGACGGACTGGCACGCGCATGTGGTGTTCGAAGAGACGTCTCATGTCAAGTCGGATCTGCACTCACGCCGGGCGCAATCCACAAACTGACAAACGGCTCTTTTTGCCGCCATTCACAAAAGTTGCCAACACATTTCTGTCTTCCGCGACAATTCCTGAGAAGTGATCCTAAGGGAAGCTCTGTGACAATACCGGGCCATACCCTCTATCCCCAGTTGTTGAGTGGATTGAATTGAAGTTGCGACGATGACTTCGTCGTCTGAGTCTCATGCCGATATTTCTGTGGAGTCCGTACTCAGGATTCGACCATTCTCCAAGCGTGAGCAGGAAGATGTAGTAGTATTGGAGGAAGTGCATAGTGCGGTGCTAAACGCACCACCTACTGTTGTATTGCGTCAACATAAAGGACTTTCTCTTACTTCTCCCGTCGCCA
Organism: Nitzschia sp. Nitz4; assembly: GCA_013372465.1. NCBI lineage: Eukaryota > Bacillariophyta > Bacillariophyceae > Bacillariales > Bacillariaceae > Nitzschia > Nitzschia sp. Nitz4. The sequence goes on along the minus strand of WXVQ01000045.1, from coordinate 22,708 downwards.
GTTCTTCCGCGCGATGGAACCGTTTGGAGTCAGATTCCAACGAAATGGCATCCGAATACCATTTCAACCACATCTTTTCGGATACGGCGAGCCAAGACAAAATCTATTACTCTATCGGACTACCTATTGCCATGGATGCCATGAATACGCTTAAGGAGGCTCTTGGTAGTCACTCTCGCCGACCGAGGTCTACCAAGAGTCATCTCATTGTTTCCATGGGTGTTGCTGGCTCTGGAAAGACATACACGTGCCTCGGGTCAAGCACCATTCCCAAGCGAAGGACATCTCAAGATGGCCTGATTCCACGCCTTGTAGACAGTTTGTTTTCTCAATCCAAGCACCATACGGGGGCTGGGAACTCTTCCAAGAGCTTTTCCGTCGATATCTCAATGGTTCAAGTCTTACATTCAAAGGGGTCAGATCCCTTTGAATGCACACTCCAAGATCTTCTCGGTCAGCAACAAAAAACAAAGGAAAAGGCAAAGTTTTCACCAAAGAAAAACTTGAATGTCCGAAACATGGCAGCTCAATTTGAGAAAGCTCTCAGTAATCCCATTCTGTCACCACTCAAGGGTAGGGGAAATGGCTCTTGTACAGAGATCGATTCCGACAATATCCAACCCACTATTGAGAGTTGTGCTGATGTCACGCAAGCTCGGGAAGTTTTGCAAAGAGGACTTGCGCATGGTTCAAAGTCCGCGAAGGGCCAGAACCATCATTTCCTCATTTCCATTCAGCCCGTTTGTAACGGCAACGTTGCTGGTGACAAAATTGTAGTGCTTGATATGGCTGGATTGGAGTGCGGCAAGAAGTCCAATACTCGTGGAAAAGATAGTGTTGCAAACAAAAACCAAGCAGCCAGTGCTGCTGTTTTGCATTGCCTCCGTACCATGATCCACAACACCAATGTTCGATATGGCAAAGAAGACCCAGTAGACGTGGCTGACGATGCAATGAGTGAGATTTCTGCCGTTTCATCGCAGAAGGGACCATTGGAGCCACAAATGAAAGCAGTACCATTTCGGCAACACAAAGTGTCCATGCTTCTCCAACCCTTCTTTACCAGTTGCGACTCTGCCAAGGTGACCATCATGTTGGCTGCATACCCGGGACACACAGACTACCACCAGAAGCGACTACTCCTTCAAGACACGGAGCTTCTCTGTGGAGCAGCATTGGTTTCCACCCAAGACGATACCACACTTCACCTCCCAAGTGCTAAATCGTTCGACTCCCGAGTGTCCGACGAGGATACGGATGTAGGCGATTACGACTTCTACTCTGTAGCTGAAGAAGTACCCAAGGCAAGTGTGCAAGGACGTCTCAGCCACGCCAACGTTTTGCGTCGCTCGAGCGGGGTCAAGAAGGATACATACCTTCCAAAACCTTTGGTAGCTTCTGCGTCATTCACAAAGGTAAAGGCTGTTTCGGTACAAGCCGTGCCAAGCGCTCCAGTTCTTGATACTCCAAGTGTTATGCCCCCACCTAGGGCTTCCCACTTCCCCGTACAACCCCCTCAAAATCCCGACTATGTTTCGGACTTTCCTGGAGTAAATATTCCCCCAAGAAAACTTTCAGTGGATCCAGTCAAGCAGAGAAAACTGGCGACGGAACAGGTTGATGCAGGAATCGTCGGAGGTCCAGCAGCTTGGGTGCCAGGTGAAGATCGAGTAAAGCGACTTCCTGAGAGAGCGATTGACAAAAGCACGTTCAGGGAGCAAAATACCACCCATTCCAAGAGCAACTTTGGCGCGAAAGAGGAAACGCGACGACCGTTGGCGCGCAGCCACGTTGAGAATGAAATGGACAGACCTAACAAGAAACTCGCTGTCAGGCAAAAGCTACGAAACCTTGAGAATCAGTACGGGAGCCCAAAGTCTCTCTCCGACGAAAGCCCCGAAACAAGCAACGAGAACAAGCAGTTTTCATTTGCTGGCTCTGCTCCAACTGCTGTAGGCAATGATTCTCCTGCTGTTCGACTTAGTCGAAACGCACAAACAAACGAACTCAAGAAGGAATCGACGGTTCCCATAGCATCCGGACAGAAATCTCAACACACTATGGATAAATTGAGTCAAAAGCTGCGCTCTTTGCAGACTGAAAACCAAGCCCTTCAAAACCGATGCCGCCAGTTAGAAAAAGAAAACCGAGATCTGATCGAGGCTGCTAAGAAAGCAAAAATGCACCAAAAGTCAGCACGGTACCAGCACGACGAGCAAGGCTACAAGGAAGTTCGAGAAGCCAGACTTTTGCAACAGTCCTTGATACCACAAAGTCTCAGAAATCACCTTGATAACGTCATCAGCACGTACGAGCTGAAGAACCAATGGTGCAAGTCTACCAAGGAACCATTCAACCTTGCGATTCCCGGGTCATTTCAACGGGCTGCGACTCTCGACCATAGGGATAGAAATGAGGGCGACTACGTGGAAAGTCACAAATCCCAATCTTTCCAGAACTTGCAACCTGTGCACGTTCAACATGAACGAGCCTTGCCCACCTTTTCTCCATTGAAGAAGTTGAAGAGGCTTATGGTGAAAGCCAGCTAACCTTTGTATACGATAGCGAAGTAATTGCATCATTGATGAGCTATAATATCCGCATTCATCTTCTAGGTATTCAGTCGGTAGTGGCGTGGTCACCGGAAAACAAGTTCGCAACAGGAGGAGGAATGTTGGTCGTTGAAATGTTGGGCAAGACTCCTTTGCTCTCCGGAGGGTTACCAGAAGGAGGCCTCTTTCGCTTGTTCGGTGAACGGTGTTGACGCTTCCTTGGAATCACAACAGGACTTGCCTCTGGTGCACGACACATTGGACAAATCCAAGCTTTGGAGGGTACTTGGTTTAGAGGAGGATTCAAGCACCGCAAATGAAATCCCTTATCACAAGCATCACAAAACATAACAAGTCCCTCATCCGTACCGCAGAGTTCGCAAACAACATTAGAATCAGACAGCATTCGGTCTTTCCACTTTCTCTTTTTGGCCTTGTACTTTCGTGACGATCCCTTCCAGTTGTAGTAGTTGACGAGACATTCATTCATGCTGCGACCCACGGTGTTTGCCATGGAGCGAAAGTTCTTGGAACCTCTATCAGAGCTGAGTATTTCGTCCATGACACTCTTTTTTTGTCTCGATAACCCCCATTTTCTATATCTTGGAGACGCCAGCGCCCTAATCAATGCCAATCGAGCCTGTGTAACATTGTACCCGGATCGATGGAGCAAAGTCATCCGCTGTTCGTGACTTGCCAGCGACAAATCGCCACCTAAAAAAGAATCAACGTCTTCACCTCGGAGAATTGCAGCTTTCGCAAGTTTTGGGTCCCACAACTGCTCGATACTGTTGGTGGGTGTGAATATGGGAACTGGATTAGAAACACAATCATCAAGCTTGCGTATAGAGGTTAGAATGGTTTGTCCACACTTACTCTGGAATGTAGCTCCCCCCTCGCTTATCCGAGTAATCTTGCAGGCGCTTACAAACCCTTGCCTGGTACAAGCCTCCTACTCGTGACCGCGTGCCTTTCGCCATAGGAGGATCTGGAATCGTCTGAAGGTGTTTCATGGAATAAGTAGACCGATCCATGGTACGCGGGAGACGAACAAGCTGATCGATACACCCGTAGGGGGAAACATCATAATCAAAGTACCGGGTGTCATATTCAATGTCCCGGACCCTGTAGTTCCATATTGATGGATCAACGTCCATACTCTCAGGAAAATTAGGTTGCGGCAAATGATACTTCTTGGGAGGGATGACAGTTTGCCAGTACTCTGTGCCTTGATCCTCCCAAAACCGTGCTTCCGCATAGTTCTCGGAGGTCGCCTCTGGTGGGAATTCCAATACTGCATAAATCTTATCGGAACTAGTGTTTCCGGGGCCTCTGTTTCCCTGGCGACGACGCCATCCAGTTTGGAGGGAAGTGTCTAATACGGGACGTTGGCTCTTGTTATCGCCGGTACTCTTTTGCGATACAGGTGTGAGAAGGACGACCAAGGGTGCCACTGGCATTTCTTCGCTACCTTGGCTCTCGTTGACATCGGTAGACTTTTTGGGCGGGGGTTTGAGTGGCACAGGCGAGGGCTGGATTTGATGCTTTGCCGGTTCTTGGCTCTCGCTAACGTCAGTAGACTTCTTGGGCGGGTGTATAAGTGGGATGGGCGAGGCTTGGACTTGACTATTCGTCTGAACTTGCCCCCCGTTAGCATCGGCAGACGTCTCAGGCCGGTGAGTGAGTGGCACAGGCGAGGGCTGGATTTGATGCTTTGCCGGTTCTTGGCTGTCGCTAACGTCAGTAGACTTCTTGGGCGGGTGCATAAGTGGGACGGGCGAGGCTTGGACTTGACTATTAGTCTGAACTTGCCTCCCGTTAACATCGGCAGACGTCTTAGGCCGGTGAGTGAGTGGCACAGGCGAGGGTTGGATATGACGCTTTGCCGGTTCTTGGCTCTCGCTAACATCGGCAGACTTCTTGGGCGGGTGCATAAGTGCGACGGGCGAGGCTTGGACTTGACTATTCGTCTGAACTTGCCTCCCGTTAACATGGGCAGACGTCTTGGGCAGCTGTGTGAATGGCACAGGCGAGGGCTGGATTTGGTGCTTTGCCGGTTCTTGGCTCTCACTATCGTCAGTAGACTTCTTGGGCGGGTGTATAAGTGGGACGGGCGAGGGATGGACTTGACTATTCGTCTGAACTTGCCTCCCAGTAACTTCGGCAGACGTCTTGGGCAGGTGTGTGAGTGGCACAGGCGAGAGTTGGATTTGACGCTTTGCCGGTTCTTGGCTCTCGCTAACATCGGCAGCCTTCTTGGGCGGGAGTATGAGTGGGACGGACGGGGGTTGGACTTGACTTTTCGCCTGATCTTGGCTCTCATCTACAACGATCTGTTCGAGGCGGACTGGCGGGGGTAATGCCAGACTCTCCTCCGGGCGTGAGGGCAAGGTTGATTCCGGAGGTATTGGTGAGGAATTCTCCTTGGGGGTTTCTGTAGGTGCGTCTTTTGGTTGATGGGGTGCAATAGGAGTACTGCAAAGTCGGAGTTGTAGTTGTTGCAAGTTGACGTGAGATCTTGCACTGGTTTGATGCGACGGAGCAGAATCAGTTTTGTCAACATCCCGACGGGCCAACAACGACGCATCGGCTGCCAACGTGGAAGTAGGGAGAGGCAACTCTGCTCGCTTCTTTGTCAGTGAAACAGAGGATTGTTCTTGTACGCCGATGCGATCGGCAGTAGGAACAAAACTAGACGAAATTGAAGTTTCAACTTGAGAGGATTCTTGGGTCCGCTGTGTTGGCGATTGTTGGTGAAGCGGCGGCTGGGGAGCCGGGATGTCTGCTGAGGTCTGCTGTGCTGAATCTGATGTCAGGGTTCCCTGATTACCTAGCACCATCGTGACATTCCAAGCAAATTCCAGAAATATGTGCACAGGAGGCTGGTCGGTGTTGTTGCGAAACGCTATCATGGCACATGGGAAGCGATACATGTAGTCATACGAGTCACTCGTAGTATAGAATTCTACAGCCCCGCAACCTTTTAGATCTAGAGATTTTCGTATGACCATAAACGACCACGTATCTAAAACTTCGTCCCCCCTACTCACCAAAGACACGCATTCATTCGGAGGTGACAAATTCTACGACCTCTACGCCAATTGTCATTTCTATGTCCTGATATCACCTAGATTAATCCAATCGAACTTTTGCTTTCCCAAAGATCCAAGTGCGTGGTCGATCACTTGAGCCCAAGCTATCTGTCAAACTATCCTTCTTAGAAGACATATGGCTCAGCTTGGAGTACGCAGTTGATTGACTGGTGACCAGTAAAGACAGTAGCATAATAGCCGAAGTCTGCAGGGTCGCACCCCACAAGCCGACGGAGCGGTGACGGAGGTAGTAGGGAACAAAAGAGTTCACAATCCATGTCAATACGGGAAGTGACTGGAACCACATAGTGCCTACCACGGCGAGTTGGGTGTAAAATATTCGCAACGATGCTGGACAGCGAAGTCTTGTCTGGACACAACAAATCACTAGTCCAATACCCAAGGACACCCGAAACAGCATGAGGAGCTTCCCGGGGAGGTGCTCCAAATCATGGTAGGAATCAAAATCATCGTTGTAGGTACGGCCCCACTGCGCCAGTATCACATGAATAGCAAACACACTGATGGCAAGGACAGCAGTCGGGTTGAAGCTCGTCAGTGCTGCGAAGGGTGACTGGAAGCCTCCCAACATGGCCTGGAATGCATTGGCGTGCTGCTGTACAGCCAGGACATCTGAAGGCAAAGTCCATCCAGCGCCTACCGACAAGAGAAGCAACGCCACCAACGAGTCACACAAAGCCTCCAAATGAGCAGAAATGGCATCCAACACATAACTCCCAACCCCATCATGTGCATAAATCGACAAATGAATCAGTTCGAACAAACTCGCGAGCGAGTCGCAGGCTGCTGCCGCCATGACCCAGAATACAGCCGCATGCACCGTGGACTGTTCATAAAGTTGAATCACAACAGTAAGAGCCAGTAAAATAGCCAAGAAGCCGCTCGCCAACAAAGCGATGGTGTGCAACATCTTGAGGTGTACCTCGTCGGCAGACACATGCGACCCGTCGTTCCAAGCTTTCAATTCATAGTGCATTTGGGGAATGTTGTTGTCATGCATGTAGTATTCAAGGGAGCAGTCAGTAATAACAAAATAGTAGTAGTGCGATCGACTGTCCTTGGAATTGTCCAAGGGCAAAGCAACTTCAGCTTCAAGTTTCCGTCTTCCCCTCTGAGCCAGCGTTACCTTTTCATTAATCTTGGCCAAGGGTATTTTTTCAGTACAACTGGGCGCCTTCTGAAACGCAGGCCACTCATCATCCCTGACCATTCGAACGAACAAATCCTTATCTGGCTGGTACGGCTCTGGTGACCGAATCGTAACGGTGCAATGGCCGACCTTTTTGGCCGAAACAGCAAAACTCCCCAAGATATATTCCGTGTACAAGCCCGAGAGTTTGAAGTCGCCTGAAATGACTTTTCCTGTCGCCAACTGAAACAGACATAGCACTACTGTGAGAAAGAAGTGTAGATGGCGGGTGCTCATCATGGCTGATCCCTCTGATGGGTGAGCCGAGTCGCTTTGGTATCCTCGCAAGATTCAATGGTGTAATGACTTGATCATTTCAATGCAGTTGCGAGTTGCGAGTTGCGAGGTACGAGTTCCCGCAATTTTGTCCGTTGAGTCCAAAAAGAAGCACGGGCACCTAAAACACAACACTTGGGATCGAAGTGGTAGTATTGAAACATTAGGAAGAGAGAAATCGTGGACTAGCTTCTCATACTATCATACCACGTTAGAAACTAGGGTCGTCGTCGTGTTTTCCACGTTCTGAAATCAGTCCAGTCCTCCCAGTTTGAAAATCAGTAAGTCAACAGCGAGCATACATACATTTCCACTTCTCTATCTTGGACTACGATATCACCATGGCAAATATTTCTGATCAAAGATTGAAGCGCGTCGAAGAAAAGCTTGCACAGGCATCCGAAGAGTTGACTACAGCTATCCACGCAGACCAGATTCTTCTCATGCATATCGAGAGAGTTGCATCACATTGTACTCAAGTCCTTAGGAAGCTACAAGTGGACGATTCTCGACAATACTCAGAAGATGAGCTATCCAGGATCTCCGAGAACTATGACATCATCAACCAGGATTTACTCAACATGACATCCTTGCAAGTATCTGATCCGAGCTCATCCGATTGCGACCTGCTCCGGGCTACCTCCGAATCGACTGGCACCACAACAAGTGTTCTGTTGGCGCGAGAGCTTTTTCCTTCGGAGGAGTCCCCCACAAAAACTTCCAGTTCTTCTTCCTCGACTTCAAACAGAAGCTTGAGGCGGACGGGAGATAACAATGCCATCATCAACTGCCAAGAACGACCAGACAACCAGTTGAGGTCTTAGAACGAGTATTCGAATAGGTATATCACAGTCAATGAATTGAATGACTTGTACAAATAGTCTGATCCTCGTGTTTACCGCTAGCCTATTCCACATCAACACTGAGAATTCTGATCTCTTCCAAGGGCTTGTCCATTTTGTCTGTTTTTACATTCTCAATAGCAGTACAAATGTCCATTCCCTTGGTGACTCTCCCAAAAACGCTATGTTTGTTGTCTAGCCAGGGAGTGGGGACTGTAGTAATAAAGACTGCAACAAGGAACATTGTTAGTACTCTTCCTCGGTAGAGTGCTCAACTTCAGACAGACCCAAGATACGTACATTGAGATCCATTCGTATTGGGACCCGCATTGGCCATCGAAACCGTAAAGGGACGGTCGTGTCGCAATCTGAAAAAGAAACGAAGACAACACAGATCAGAGATTTGAAATCAAACAGGCACGGTGACAGAACTCAAAAGATTGAACGTACTCGCGAACAAACTCATCTTCGAACTCCCCTCCCCAGATGCTTTCACCTCCAGTACCATCACCAAGGGGATCTCCCGTTTGAAGCATAAATCCTTGAATGACTCGATGGAAAATGACATTGTCATAATACCCGGAACGAGCATGACCGCAAAAGTTTTCCAACGTCTTGGGTACTTCCGGAAATAGCTTGATATGAATATCTCCCATTGTTGTCCGGAGAATGGCAGTGGAGAATGCATTTGATCGAGAAGTACCACCCGCTGAGTTTCCTTGAGATGCCAACAGTTGATCCTGGGCTGAAGGGGCTTCGTTCCAAATGTCTCTAGATTCCACATCTCCAGCATCTTCCGACAGCAGTGGATCGAAATGAGAAAAGACGTAAAAACGACGTTGATTGTAGGCTAAGACAACGACCAACGAGTCATTTGTGGTCTTTGCATCTCCTACAGCGACCGCCGAGCTCGCACCCCGAGCCAGTTGCATTTGTTGGTTTGTTTTGGAATCGCCCAAAGCCAAACAAAAAGAGAGATATCGCAATTGACTAGCATCATCTTTTCCAATAATCTTGAGGACCTTGTTCTTCTTCCATTCGATGATCTTGATACCGACCATTGTAGACACAAGCAAATAACGCTCGGATGGATCCATTTGCGCCAATTGGAAGCAGGGGACCTGTGGTTGACCTTCAATCTCACGTTCAGTGGCTGCTCGCTTTCCGAACTCAATAGAATCCATACCATGCGTACTGCCACTTTTCGATGCATATGCTTCCAACCGTTCGTCATATCGGACGACAACTTTTCCAGATGCAAGATCGAACAAATAAATCTTGATGTCTGCCGCATAGACAACAAAATAGTTTGTTGACATGTAGATAGATCTGGCATAGGTACTCTTTTTTGCAAGCTTGTAAAGATCAGTGGACATCTTTGAAGGATATTCCAGTTGGTTGTTGGCCTGCGAACAAGGAGCTCCGATGGCGTGTTCAGTCTTCGTTCCACTCGTGCAATCCCAGAGCTCGAGGATTCCTTGTTCGTCGGCACTCACACAACAACTGTGTTTCTGATTGTAGGCCAAGGCAGTCACAGGTTTGGAGTGGAAATTGAGTACCTGGATTTGTTGCAGTGATGTGGTCGAGAAAATAAGAATACGCCCATCATCTTCCGAACTGATGGCTAGGAGCGAATCCTTGGCGGCGTCTTCCAGGAAGCAAGCGGCATGTCCAAGAGATTGGTCAGTCTTGATCATAGCGGTAGCATCAAAAGTGGACACATCATAGAGCTTGATAAGCCCATCCTTTCCAATGGAAGCGACAGTATCCTCAGAAGCATCGAGGCAGAGCGAAACCACCCTACTTGAATGGGCGGTAAACGACTTGACAAACTCCAAACATGGAGTGGGTGTGTCCGTATTCTTGCCGACTGGTTCATCAGATATTTCCGTCGCCGACCTCTTCCAGAATTTGACAACACCATCCTCACTCGCAGTGACGACATAACCGTGACGTGATGACGATACGACATGGGTTACAGTTGCTTTGTGCATGAAAGAAACATGATAGTGTGAGGAGGTTGGAATCTCTTCCAAAGCGCGACTGCTGGTTAGCGTTCGAGGCCTTTTCTTCTGTCTAGAGATATCATCATCAACATCTTCCTCCTTGACACTATTACTCCGTTTGTCTGTCCCCATGATTGCGAGCAACACCTTTCGCCGATGTTGTATCAAGCTGCCCTCCTCCACAACAATCAGCTTGCGCACTGAGTGTCTGTCCATCACCGGGAAGGCGCCCAGTCGCCAAGGGCCAAACTACCGGTACCTTGAGCACTCTACGGGACGATTATTACGATAGTCAATTTATCACGTTGTCATAGCAGTCTTTCATATTTTTATAAACATTACAATACTTACATGTCCCCCGGTTTAGCTGGTTTCACTCATATCTGACAAGTGGTGGTGAAACCAAATGCTCGTCATCTTCCTCCGATGAAATGGTCGAAGGAGAAAAGCTGACCCTTTGACGTTTGCGGGAGAACTGACTTGTTTCAGAGCTTTGAGTAGACTCTGATACCTTTCTTTTCAGTAAAGGGTGTTCACCTAGCTCAGGAACCCCTGCCTTCAAATGCTCCTCCAAGATCCCTACGCACAACTGCTTCGCCTTGATTACCATATCACTTGGTGAACTGAGGGAATCATCTTCGGTGGCATCTTGGATTCTTTTTCGAATCTTGTACCACTGCTGAGAAGACCCAACTTCACTGCGACTGACGAAAGCGTGCTGTAGGATGCTAAGCCAACATTCTTGGAACTTGTGGCCAGATCGGATCAACAATGATAGTACTTCCTCTTCCTTCTCAGACCATTTGGGAGGTTTAGGCCTGTCTCGGAAGTACTCACCTGAAACATGCTGACTCCACACATTGGCACCTCCCAAATATTCACGAAAGCGACTCTGAAATGCCTTGGCCCGGGATACGAGATCATCAGACAACCAATCTGATTTCATTGCAGAAGTGAGAGGATTTCTATCATCCGATGTAGCTGGCCGTAGTACTTCCATTCTGGGGTATTGCGCTATCTTACTGGGACAGATAGTCTCAACGCTGGAAGGAACCACAGTGAAGCGAAAGCTGGCATTCGACCCTTCGAACCAACCAGTTTGGCCAATATACAGAGGATATCGGAGCAAGTGGAAGTGATGGATTTCTGCTTCAGCTAAGGTGTAGACATCGCCATGGAAATGTAACCTCCAGTGTAGATTTCTGTAGCTTTCTTTTAAGTTGTGGTGTTTGTTCAGCACTCCATAAACAATTTTCACTAGCGAAAGCAAGCCATCGACCGTCTTCACAAGGTCTACACGAATTTCCTGTTTGGCCCTACCCTTGCTGCTACAGAGGCTCTGCACAAGGAATGTACAAATCGGATGTTGATAAACTTCATATGGCTGATACTCTTCGTGCATCGTTATTTCTGTCCATTCATTCGACGACAAGAAGCAACCGGAACTTGTGGGCTGATCGATGCAGTAGTGGAAGAGGGCCCGAACTGCGAATTTGTGTTGTTCAGTTTGGTGACGTATGAGTGGGCCGCTTGGGGAGGTGGGCTATCGACGAATCTGTATGTAATGTGACTTTGTCGATGGGGCCTTGAAAAATATAGATATGCCCATGTCTGGTCGATTGGCGAAGTGCCCATCTCGCTGACAACGGTCCTCTGTACATGGGGCTATATTGTTGCTTCTAAGTGATGCTCTAGTTCGTCCTAATAAATACGGCTTCCTCCGCCTTCCTGCAGGGGGAGCCCCAACTGTTGGTAGGTGAGACGGACCACGTTTTTGTAATCATGAGGCAACGAATGCGACTTGCTGAAGCTCTTACTGCTGGACTTCCACAAAGCACAAAACATCGGACATACTACTATCCAGTGGAGGAGGGATTTTATATACAATATCCCATTTGAGACCACAACTACAAAGTCGCTTGTCGCAACTCTTTCAAATGGCTGCAGGTCTTCGTGAGCGTACTATGAACATCAAGCAGGGAATCCATATAAGCTTGAAACTCGGCAGGGACAATATCTTCTTTGGGGGTGGATGGTGATGGATTTCTATGATAAGATTTCCGTAGTGCAGACTCAAAGCTTGATTGGTTCTGAAACCGCATAATTGGTTCTAGTTCTTGACGCCAGTGATTCAGGTTCTTCACTTCGTCATAATCCCAACAAGCGACCAGTTTATTCGGAAACGACAATAGCTGTGAATGAAGAACCCGAAGCTCCGTGGTGTACAAATGTATCGCTTCGAGTTTGTCAGAATTGAATTGACGGTTAACGGTCGTGGACTTCACGACAGCATATGGTTCTCGAGTGATGTAGACATGATGGCAGGACACCGAAGCTTTGGAACACGTGTCATACCACACTCGAAGGTCTGGGTACTGTAGTGGCCGGCACGGCTTCAGAAATCCAGGGTAGGAGATAACTCCAAACTCATTTCCATTAGCCACAGGAAGTAAATTAACAGGAATTACGAGTTGCCGATTGGAATCGAACTTTTGCGTAACTTTCCTGTTCATTTCACGAAGAGTCGAAGCCAGATCCTCCTGAATTTGAGTAACATTGGGTGAGGGGTCTGAGGCCCCCCACTTACATGGAGAGCTCCACAACCCTCTCCAACGCTGCCGTTTGTGCCGGTACAGGTGCTTTGTCAGTTGCGTGGTTAGCTCGGGATGAAGACCTGCATCTTGTATGTCGCTGAAAATGGTTGACTCCTTAATAAGATCTTGCCAAAAGTGATGACCCGTCCCTTCAATTCCCAAGAACAATACGAAATCTACCTGAGGACCTCGCATAGGGTGATGGACATTATCGATCGACGAGCCTGACAGAGAACCTCCACCCAGGATGGAAACCTGCCTTATTGCCAGAACGACGGTGAGCAGGGCCGATAAAAACAGCCCCGCAATTCTTGTCTTGACTGAGCAGTGGGACCTCCTTGTGCGGTGGTGATGAACATTGGATCCCATCGTGCATGTCTTGCAACACGTAGACCAGCAACTCGATGGTCGGTTTCAACAAAAGTCACCAGGGTGGCTAGGAAAAGGGTGTGACGATATGGATATGGGATGCTCGTACCTGTCGACACAACCCCCCCTGCCAAGAATTCGATTGGTACCTACTACTAGTAGTATATATTATGCGCCATACATATTCAAAGTATGGAAATCATGGGTCGTGTTGCAACAGTCACAGGTCAAGCACTCTTGAACAATCAAAATAGAGAATGGAGACAGTCCACCAGTCGCTTGCAGCTTACACTTTGACTACTAGTAGAAGGAGGCTAGCAAAGCCTAACGTACATTCACATTCCTTGTATTAAAAACGATGTTTCTAGTTTTGAAAAGAATTATTTCAATCCCGATTGAAATCCTTGTTCAAGATGAAGCCCTACACGGATCAGAGCAACACCGATAGGACCATTATTTGATTGCGACAGAACAGACACATGAGAACCCAAAACGAGAGAGTGAATTTACTCGTCAGCCTTGTCCTCCTCTGGGCCATCGTCACCATCGTTGGCTTGGTCAGAGGTCCACAAGGTCAAGTTATCTCGGAGGAGTTGCATGATCAAAGTGGAGTCCTTGTAGGATTCCTCGTTCAAAGTATCGAGCTCAGCAATGGCATCGTCAAAGGCCTAAAAGAAGGGAAAAGAAACACGAGTGAGGCATGAATGAATGAGGTGGCATAAGAGTGAAGCGAAGGCACTTCGAAACATACCTGCTTGGCAATTTGGCAAGCTTGGTCAGGGGAGTTAAGGATCTCGTAGTAGAAGACGGAAAAGTTAAGAGCCAATCCCAATCGGATAGGATGCGTAGGAGGCAAGTCGGAAGAGGCGATCTCGGAGGCACTCTTGTAGGCGTCGAGGGCAGATCCGGCGGACTCCTTGCGGGTGTCTCCAGTTTGGAACTCAGAGAGGTATCGGTTGTAGTCTCCCTTCATCTTGTAGTAGAAGACCTTGGCCTCCTCGGAAGAGGAGTTGGGGATCAAAGAGTCATCGATGATGCTAAGGATGTCGTTGCAGATGTCCACAAGCTCAGCCTCAATCTTGGCCTTGTAGTCCTTGATGATGGACATCTTGTCGGCATCTCCCTTTTGCTCGATGCTGGTGACAACACGCCAGGAGGCACGTCGGCTTCCAATGACGTTCTTGTAGGCAACAGAGAGCAAGTTGCGCTCCTCGACAGAGAGCTCTTGGGGTTGCTTGGCGACCTCCTTCATGTCGGCAACCATTTCATCGAAGCGCTCGGCTTGCTCGGCAAGCTTGGCTGTACACCCAACCAATCACAACAAACACAAAATGAGGGTCCAATCGTCGAACTTCAATGCAAAAACACCCCGTTCCAACCCGAACATGCCCTGATTCGAAGACCTCCAAAGGCCTCTTTTTTCCAACGACAGCCTGAAGATGCCCCACCACCTTGAATCCAATCCTCTTCATCTCTACACCCACTGTAACCACAGCTGAGTCTATGACTAGAACGTACCCTTGTAAACGAGAGCATCACGGTCCATCTTGATAAGTTGATAAAAGAGGCTGTCTTGCGATCTTTTGCGAATGCACGCACACTGCTTTGAAAAAGGGGGCCTCACATCCGCAAAACACTTCTCTTGCGGTACCGTACTCCGCGCGCCGGCAGTACGAGTACTCCGTCCAGTGCGATTGCACGTCTCGTGGACTCCCGTGTAGCAGTACCGTAGCACCGGTACATTCCACGACGTTGATGGCCAACATGATGGCGGCCAAAGAAGAGGAGGAGGCGAGTGTGTCCTGCTTCATGTCGCTCAATGACCACCACAGAATGACCGCGAATCAGATGGTGGCATTCCGGTCAACCGGCACTACCTACTCGTACCGCGCCTACGAGATCACTCCCTCCAACTTCCGAGTGAAGCCCAGGCTAGAAAGTACTCGGCTGAGTCAGCAGGATTGATTGGATTCCAAACCCCAGCTGGTGTCCCGGCATGCGTCGGCGGTTTTCGACAGGACAGCATCCAACTCTTTCAGTACCACCGGCACACTTCACAAGGTGTGTGTTGACGTTCTTCTGGAAACCGAGAGTAACTTACTGCAACCATGCAAGTACGTATACAACCACCGTCAAAGCTGCTGCTGTATTTGTTACTGGTACACTTGTTGTTTCGAAAGAAATAGTAATCTATTTGTCTTGTTATCAGTCCTGACTTGGTTCTTGTCTCTTCCGGACGTGCCTTTCCGAACTGTTACAGATTTTCATCAAGACCTTGACAGGGCGTAAACAAGCCTTTAACTTTGAGCCAGAAAACCAAGTGTTGATGGTCAAGCAAGCTCTACAAGAAAAGGAAGGAATCCAAGTGGACCAGATCCGATTGATTCACTCGGGAAAGCAGCTGGCGGATGACAAAACCTTGGAGTTCTACAATATTGTGGCGGGTGCTACCATTCATATGGTCCTTCAACTGCGGGGAGGATCTCTCTAAAACCTATTAGGTGGTGTATTTAGCGAAACAAATCGGATACCATAACACTATTTGTAGGTTTCCTTTGTGTGAGACCCGTTCCCGTGTGGCTGCGACTGGTTGGACACCGTATGGAAGAAGTGCTGCTAGTTTATTTTGCGTCATTTGCCATTCGTCTCAAGCGAGGGATCTCCACATCAAGAATGTTTTGAAGGGACTGGAGTTCCTTTTGAGAAACTGTGGGTAGGCTATTGCTGTTTTCAAAGGCGTTGTGAAGCGCCGTTTGGAGGGAACCTCGGACACGTTGCCAGAGGCTGGCAGCAAATTCATCCGCATCCTGGATTTGCCGAGCGTGGGTACGTTGGAACGACGTACTCAAGGATTCTGTTGTCGTCAACTCCTCTTGGAGCTTGTGTAGGTAGCTCTGGTGGTACCAGAACAATCCTCCCACTCCCAAGACTGTGGCACCTACGACACCTCCCTGCATAACAGCGTCAAGTCCAAAGTAGTGCATACCTCCGACGGCTACCGCTCCAGCAGTGCACCATCCTGTCTCTTGTAAACGGCAAGACCTCCATTCCCGACTGTACCGTGTAACAACATCATTCCAAATCTTCGAGTAAAGCATTAGCATCGAGGTAGAATCATACAAGTTGGTGATGACGTTGTCAATGCGGCGTTGTGGAGCCTTCATAACCTGCTCCACTACGTCGTCGCGTGTGTGCTCCAAGTCACTCAAACTAGCCGAGAGACTTGTCTTTTCCCCTTGCTGGTCGTTTGGCAAACTCATTGTGAAGATAGGGGGAAGATCCTTGCGAGGAATGACTTTGGAAAGATTCCAGCAAAGCGATCCATAGGCACGAGCGAAATCATGGATCTTATGAAACTGATCAGCCTTGTTCAAAACAATGAGAAGCTTGTGATCCATACCACTCAGCGAATTCAACAGAACAGACATGGTCTCTCCCGTTGTTCCAGGCTTGTCGGGGTCAAAAAAGAGCAAAACAATATCAGCTCGTTGAGCCAACCAACGGACAACTCCTTGGAAGTCATAGCCACGATCCATGCTGTTGTTGTTCGAAGTTTGGTTAAAGTTCGAGGGGGCATCAATCATACCAGGAGAATCCACCAGCATGAACTTGAGGTGAGAATCTCTGAGTTTGAGTTGAGTATGATGGATCAACGTGGGACCAAACTGCCGAAGACTCGCAAATCCATAGTCTGGGTCACCCACTAGTGTTGGACCATCAGAATCCCTGTCAGGACCAGGGGCAATAACCGTGAAGGTGTCATCCGTAGGTGCCACACCAGCCTTTTGAATATTCCTCTTCAAAATATAGTTGATGAAACTAGACTTTCCGGACGAATGGTTTCCAACCAACAAGCAAAACGGCAAACTAGTACCACGGTCGGAAGGAGGGGGGATGGCAGTTCCACCCAGCTTCTCATTCAATCCAGTAAGAGATCCATAGAGTCCCTTGCATTCATCCAAAATGGCTTCAGGGCCCTTGATTTCCTCAGTCTCAGGAGAAGAAGATCCACTGGCTTTCAAAAAGGTGCGAATGCCAACGTGGTTTCCACCCCAAAGTTGTTGAACAGAAGATACGGTTGCCAAAGATGGTCGATAGCTCACAGCTTTTACAAAAGTTTTTCCTTGACCGAATGTGGTTGCTCGTCGAGCTACATTTGCTGTAGCCACACGGAACATCTTTATGTTGCAGGTATCGAGGAAACGGCAACAGCGAGAAATTGAATGCCAACCGTGCAACGCAGTTGCTGATGATGACAAATCCAAATCGTGTCGTGAGTCGTCGGTCGGCTCTCGGAATCTCCTTGTATCCGCCTGTCCATAGTACGTCTAGGAAATGGGGAGTGGCTGTGGAACAGAATGCCCGACGAGTCTAGAGGTTCTTACATATGTTAGAAAGGAGTGTAGAAACAATCATTTGTATTCGATGATGCCTGCTATGAAGAATATGCTGCCCCTACATTTTGACTACTTGCTCGAGGCCTAACTTGGCCGATCCGCCTCGTCTTGAGTTAATAGCAGCCACATTGAGACTTTGGCTGCGGGTTGACAATGCAGAAGTCTTATTCTCCAAGGATAGATTCTCAAATTGAGAAGAAGCCTCTTGCATTCGCCGTGCCCCCATGACATCCAATGGGTCCAGTGCATTTAACTTTTCGCCTCCTAGTCCACTCTTGATTAGCATTGTTCGAAGCAAGAAGTAGTACTTCGCGTACTCGCTGGCAGGTACCTTAACTTGGAAGTTCAGAGCGTTCAAAACCGCCAATTCCAATTCGTTGATGCGCTGCAAGGAGAAGCTGACCCCAGGAGGACAAGACTGGCTGAAATCAACATTCCACATACTCAAATCGTCCCAAACCTTGCTAGACAAGATCATGCAGCTGAAGATCAGCGATCTCCAGTTGTCTGCGGTAGGGCGAAGCTTGCCTCCAGTACGCTTGACAAGCCGTTCCACATAAATCAACGACATGATAATGCAGTCTGTCTCCATTTGGGCCTTGTAGTAAATGTCACGATAAAATTTGGTAACCTCGTCCAAGCTTGGAATGTGTGCCCTTGGACAGTCGTTGTTGTGGAAGCCAGCAGGGAGCTCACCTTGGTTCTCTTCTCTATCGTTGAAAACCCGGTAATCTCCTCGGAGCAATTCTGGGTCCAAAGACTCAGAAGAAAGGATGTGGGTACGAAGGACTCCACAAACACACTAAGAAAAGAGGTTAGACCCAGCAACACGATACCGTTGCTTCATGGACATCATGGCAGTATCTTACCTTGATGGTCGCGTCCTTATCGGGGGCGGACATCGTCGTTCCCACATACATTGTGCTGCAAGTGTTTCGTCGCTGCACCTCTGGGCGTACCATCTCCTCTTCTTTGGCAGCTTTGGTACTCCTTTTTGCAACAGTTGACTGTTTCTTGGACACCATCGGAGTAGGCGCAAGAAAATCGTCATCTTCATCGTCGTCAGAGTCTTCATCAGAATCTTCAAAATCCAACTCCCGTCCACCAATGTCCTTGGCCTTTTGGAAGTTGCCTCTATTTGCCGAGCTTTTCAAGTCACTTTGATTTTGTGCAGGAGAATCGATATCGGACTCTTCACCATCGTCCAATTCGATTTCTCTGGGAAGATCTCGCATCCCTTTGCTGTCCTTAGCTTTCCATGAAGGAGTAACAGGCTCCAAAGTACTGTGAAGTGTCGGATCTTCTGGTTCATCCTCTGCGTCAACCGATATCATTTCCTTCGTGATATTGGCTAGTTTTTTGAGGGCTTGTGTTTCCTCCCAGTTCAAACCAAATCCACTGACACTCGATTCGTTGTAGCGGGAAAAGGAGCCACTTTCATCTCCCAACATACCACTATCCTCGAGACTCATGTCACCATCATCTGGCAAATAGCTAAAAAGCTCCGGCATAGACTCGTCACCAGAAGCCTCATGCAGAGGATCCAACCTGTCCCTTTCTGTCATAATGGAAACAAAAGACTCAAACTCCTCGGAAGAAATGGCACTATTTCGCCGATTGAGCTCTTCATCATCAAAGTCGTTCACGTCAAGCGACATGGTAGAACTGGCCTTTCCCATTCCACCCTTCCTGATATTTCGAAAGGAAGGTTGACGTTGGACCAAGTTCTTGAGCACAAGATTGTCCATGGTACTGATAGTTCTAACGAGATCAGGGTGTTCAGCAGCAGGCTTTCGACTGGACTTTCGCCGAGCGAAGGACTTCTTCTTTCCAGGAACTAGACCTTGGGACATAGAGTTGAGGATATTGGCCTCCATGGCGGCAAAAAAGTCCTTTTGCTTGCGTTCTTTCTCTTGCATGGCGATGATTTCTTCATCGGAGGCCAACTCAAGCGGCTTTCTCCATTGTGTTTCCCGGGTGATCTCATGGTAGTAGTAGGTGCGTCCAGTTCGAGGATCCGTAGCACTCTTCCAATGGCAATCCGACATGATGATAGAGCTTCAAGCCGAACAAGTACCAGGTATCAAGTTGCCGAGATTAATAGGAATACACACAACTATGACCAGCGAAATCCTGTGCTTGCAACCGGGGAAATGACCAATTCAGGTTTGTAACACACAAACTAGAAAACCGCGACACAAGAACCAAGAAATGTTTCTTTGTGTGCAGAGTGATGTTGTTGGAGGGAGAAGCTGTAGCCTTCTTCTAGCAGGGATAGCTTGAAGAGGAAGGCTGCAGAGACTTGCGTGATCTTCGGGTCGATTGTTGAAGCGGTATGCCGCTGGCGGGCGGTGTTTTGACCCGACGGTGGTGGCGGATGTCCAGGTGGGATTCCAGGTACGACTCGTCCGACTCCGTGTCCTTGATGACAACGTTTTGAACTGTCGTCATTTTAGTTCCCGGATTTCCTGGTTGTTTCCCCGTATGAACCATATACAGACTCCCTCCTCTGCTTGTTGTCTGTGGTGGATGTTGTTCTGTGTTGTCTCCACAGTCTATCCAACGCAAGGTCACTTCTCTGCTAATTCGCATAACACTACTCGTCTTTGTTTCTTGAGCTCCTGGGAGGGAGCGGAAAGGGATCCTTTCTTGTTCTTGTGATGGTGTAGATTTAGTAGAACAGGTGTCATCCGAAAGGTCGTCACCCCGAAACTCCGAAGACATCCCAAGGCAAGCTAGCGAGATATATTCTGAGCGCTTACTTGTCTCCACCGGCACTTGTAGAAGGATGCGCTTTTCATCGTCAGGACAGTCATCCTCCCAAAATGACGAAATACAAGAACGATTTAGGAGAATCATCTCGATGGACTCGCCATGAGCAACAGGGTAGGAGAAAAGTACGCGTGGTGAAGGCGACTTCATTTTGAAACTAATAACAACAGCAAAGACAAGGTCAGGTTAAGAATACTTACCAATGAAGTTGGCTGTCATCATTTGAGTACAATACAGCTATTAAAAAGACGCTAAACTGTTGCAAAGAAGATGTTGCAAGATGTGGGTGTCGTGTTGATCAACAACAACATACAACAACTACCGGTAACATAACCATCTGGTCCCTCTTCAACGGTCTAAGTTGCGATTTTTCTTCTGTTTTTGGACATCATGCTGTATTTCGCGAGTCCCCTTATGGGGCGAGTCGGTCAACCCTTTATTCAACTCAACGTCATAGTACTGTACCGGTACTGTGTTTCGCGAGCCAGCCCCCTTGTGGGGCGAGACCTCACCTCGNAGGGGCATCCACTATCAATTCTGTCGTTCAGACTCCTCCCAGAAACACCGGGTGTCCTCACAGCACCAGCAACAACCTCACACAAACACAGGGAAAAAAGCATCAATCAACCATGGACCCTTGGGAAAGGAGGAGACGAGCCCGAAAGTTCAACCTTATTCTTCAGGCATGCAATGCTGCCTTTCTTGTGATTAATGAGATCACTGCTGCTGAGGAAGAGGAAGAAGAAGAGGAGGATGACAACAATGAGGATGATGATGATGACGCCACAGAGGATACTAGTGAACAACCTGAAGACTTCAATGCTGTGGAAGAGGAGACACCACCAGAACCACCAGACGAAGATTGTCATGCAGTTGCTGTTCTTGCTGGTGGTGCTGCTGCTGTGGCCCCCACCAGTCCACGAAGAGCAGCATTGTTAAGGGAGCGAGACGATGGAGAAGAAGAACAACAACAACAGCTTGCCCCTGTTGGAGAGGACTACTATGAGGATGTGGTGGATGATGAAGAACAACAAGAACCTACTCCTCGTAGCAAGCGCAGGTGTTTCGATCACAAAGGGGCCCTTGATGCAATCAATCGTGACTACCTTGGACCGTCACCTCTTTTTGCCGGCGGACAGTTCAATGTTTTCTTCCGCGTCTCGAGGACCCGCTTCGAGGCCATCATGCAAGATTTCAAAAACCTGTCGAACAACCCATACTACATTTCAAAGAAAATTCTTGGTGCTTCATTGGAAGCACGCCTT
>WXVQ01000991.1:0-11398 GCA_013372465.1 Nitzschia sp. Nitz4 | reverse complement strand
TCTCACCTTTGCACATTCCGGACCCGTTGTCCACGACAAGGGCGGCAATATCTTCATCATCAGAGGCCATGGTTGTAGGGTGTTATTTGATCGGTTAGACGAATGTGGATGCAACCTGCCAAGCAGACAATTTATGACTGGATTGGCGATTTGCCGATGATTGATGTTGACGTTGACAGTTTGGAAAACCGCGCGAAAGATTTCCTGAACCTCATCGTACCCCACCGTTGTGCCTCTGCGACAAACGAGAATGTCCCAGTCGTCGCCCAAATGACTACCGTATTTTGCGGTTCATCCGGGTGTGCAAAGTAGTACGCACGATATGGTGGTACGAGTACAGGAGCTCCGCGCCTCCCGATGACACATCCTGCCATGCCATCATCTCATATTCTGAAAGTTTACACATTCTTGCTGCTGAGCCTTACAAATTAAACTATTTCATGGTACTTGCAGTACTTCCACTATTTTCCAACGATTTTTAATTGTACAAGAAAAGGGGGCTTGCTGGTGCAAGTGTGAGTTTCGACTCCCCACGAACAGGCAAAAGAAACGACTTCTCTTCATGGTGAAATACTGTTTTTTGTTTCATCTGGTACTGTGCAGCTACCAGGTAGCCAGCGAATAGGTACATTTGGCGGAAATTGTTTCTTTCAATCATCCAGCTGATTTTGTCTCAGTTTGCTAGTTAGGAACGAGAAACAAATGGAATCTAGAACGTCAGCTCCTATCCAAATGTGAATCTCTATGGAGACTTGCGTGCAAAGCTCTTGCTGGTCGTCTATACGTCATGAGACTCATGAAGCATATATAACATCAACCTCGTATTGAAAGTGGAGCTAAGAATGAGTTGACGTTCCTGTCTTGGTGGTTTCATGGTACACGAAGCAATTGTTCATCGACAGGCGTAACGAACAAACCTATGGCAAGGTCTGAACAATACAGACACCAGGTATCATCTGCCGCATGTTTGGCTCGACAGTGGCAAGTGATTTCTTGTTTCTCTTTCGTGGAGGAGTCAAAACTATGCAAGTGTTGAATAAAACAATCAATTTTACTGCTAGATAGCTTGTTGTACGGGGACAATTGATAGTACATGTATGGGTCACCAAGTTTAGGTGGCAGAAGACTCAGCCCAGACAGGGAACTCGTCGAACTTCACGCCGGTGACACCTGGAACAAGCACCATGGCAGCTCCAAAGACAAGGAATGTACAGAGAATGTTCAAGCACACTCCGGCCTTGTTCATCTCGATCAAAGGAAGACGACCAGAAGAGAAAGCAACCATGTTGGGAGGAGTAGCAACAGGAAGACAGAAGGCGCAACTGCAAGCGAAAGCAGCCACGGTCATGAAGACGTAAGGGCTTCCTTCAGATCCAATAGCAAGCGAGGCAGCAATGGGGATCATGATGTTGGCTGTAGCAGTGTTGGATGTAAGCTCGGTCAACCAGATGATGACCATTCCCAACAAGAAAACTTGTGCACCAATGGATACATTCAAGGAAGCAAGCTTTTCTCCCAAGAAACCAGAGAGTCCACTATCAAGGAAACCGTCGGCAAGTGCGAAACCTCCTCCGAACAAGAACATGATGTCATAAGGCATCTTGTTGGCAGTAGGCCAGTCAAGCAAAGTAGTGTCGTAGTTGGCGCGGACAGGAGAGACATCAACGTGAAGTGGGTTGTCCTCGGCCTCAGGGGCAGGCTTCTCGTTCTCGGGAAGGTTGGCAGAGCGGGCAGGGCACATGAACAAGAAAACATTGATGGCCATACCGACAGTGGCATCGGCGATGTACTTGGGTTGAGGGAAAATGTTCGACCAACCCTTGATGGTCACACTTCCCAAGTTCATATCGGCACGGAAGACCCAGAGCAACGCCATGAGGGTGAAACTGAGAGCAACAACGATTTGTTCGTAAGTCCATGGACCGAGGGCTTCATACTCCTTCTTGAAGAAATCAGCAGGGGCAGCTTCTCCTTGGAATCCTCGGAGGTACAAGAACTTGAGGTAAATCCAGATCAAGATGAAAGCAACGAAACTGAGAGGGAAGGCGAATCCCAACCATTCAGCAAAAGTAACTTCTTCGCCATCAGGGAAGATCTTGGTGAACTGAGCTTGGAAGACAAGGTTGGGTGGAGTACCAACAACAGTGGCCATTCCACCGACGTTGGCAGCGTAAGCAATACCAAGCATGAGAGCAATACCGAACTTCTTAACACTGGGCAAGTTCTCAGGGCGGGAGGTGCGCTCAAGCGACTCAACAACTGAGACAGCGTTGGGAACCATCATGAGCGAGGTAGCAGTGTTGGAGACAAACATGGACAACAAGAAAGTGGAACCCATCATTCCCAACAAAAGGAAGCCGGGCTTTCCTCCGCAAGCACCGGTGATCTTGAGGGAGAAACGCCTGTGCAAGTTCCAACGCTCCAATGCCAAACCAATCATGAAACCAGAAACAAAAAGGAAAATAGTGTTGTTGGCGTAGTTACCGGCAACAGCAGCTCCAGAGTTAATTCCGAACAAGGGGAAAAAGAAGAGGGGCATGAAAGCAGTGACGACGAGAGGAATGATCTCGGTCAACCAAAGGCCGGCCATCCAGATGGCAATGGCCAAGCACTGGTTAATCTTCTTGTCTCCTCCGAGTTCAATGAAGCAAAAGGCCAAACCAACAATGAAAGCAAGAGAAGCAATACCCAACTTAACCTTGAAGGCGAAGTCAGAGTCTTCAGGCTCTTCGGCGGTGATGACAGGGTGCTTATCCTCAGAAGGATCATGGGGACCATCTTGGTCGGCGATGGAGTGAATAAAGTTGGGATCCTCAACTGCCTCGGCAGCATCGGCTTCGGGCTTGACAACCTCGTGGCTAGGGTCCATGGTTTAATGTGTGTTGGGCAAGGGGTGTTTTTGCTTGGCACAAACCTCAAATTATGAGAACAGGTCTGTCAGGAAATACAAATGCAGGTATTTTCTGATTTCCAAAAATCTGTCCAAAAAAGATTGGACGTAAGTCGTCGAAGCTGAGTTCGTGTGTGACACAGGGGGACGAAATGAGAACACGAAGGCTATCTTCTCGAGGCTTGACAGCGACGTGTTAGTTCCTTACAGGTCGAGTGTGATCCATATCGTTCAGGGACCGAACTCCGTAGGTTGGCTACTAAGTTCTAGGTAAGCGAACCGCCAAAGCTCTACTGAAAAGTTCCTTCGCATTCGGAAGTTTCGACATTTTGGCGTGTTGGCGGTCTTTCCCCCCTGGATCATTACCTACCAACTATAGCGCCCCATGGCGGAAACTCGTGAGAGTTTGCATTCCGGCTGATCTGATTGGTGGTGTGTAGCCACACTTTTTCCCAGTTGTTCGATATAGAAAAGCGGAGATCAAATTTCCTGGGTGAGTAAGGTTGAGGCGGTGGCACTGAGCGCTATGGTGATCCGCAGTATAACTATTGACGGCAAAAAACTACGTCGACCATCACTGTTACTTGAAAATGGAGAAATGCGAATCGGCTCACAATGTCAGTTGTTAATTGGAACTTGAGATAGCCATGTCTCGGCGGTACAACATTTCTCCCTCCCGTTATGCAGAGCGAAGGGATCGAAAAATCTCACGCTACTAGAGGGATGCATGTGCTTCAGAGCTGGGAATGGGTTGGGTGTCAACTTTTCCACGGAATGTCAGGAAAAGACAAAGCGCTCAACAAGAGAGGTGCGTAAGAAATGTGACAACAGTAGGAGTAAAGAGGCGTCAAAAGGGTTCTACAGAGAACGAAAAGGTCTACGTGTTGGATATCATGTGTGTACTTGGATGAACAACATTACCTAGGGAAGCATGAACCCTTGTCATGTTTATCTGGTCAACAACAGACAACAGTGCGTATTCCAAAGCGCTCTGAAGGAAAGTGCACGCAACAAGCTGGACTTTTGATGTTCCGAGGCAAGTAAGCACAACCACAACGAAGAATGTTCATGTCAGAAGTGTTGGTACAGTACAACTAACAGAAAACCAAGTCTAGATTCTTCATACAAGGTTATGCCCCTTGTACGAGACGCTACAAGTTGTTTGATTGCACTAGAGCGTGGACCTGCAACAAGAATTCTTTCCGAGAATCCGGTGTAGTATGATCCATGTCGTATAGTCCCAACCAAGTAACTTTAGCTGCCGGTGCGATCACGGGCCGGATGGCATTAGCAATCGTCCCTCGACCTCCATCCCCGGCCAGAGTGACAAAGGAATATGGGGCTCCATAGGTACTAATACCAACTACATGTTGTAACTTTGTACATAGGGGTTCCAAGGCCCCATTGTCTCCTACACGGTAGGTAAGATCATGTACCAAGGTTCGATCCAAAAATCCCTTGAGTGTCGCGGGCAGATTCATCCACCAAGTAGGATAAACAAAGACGAGTGTATCACACCATTGAAGTAGTTTCACATGGCGACGTACATCTGCAGGCAGGTTCCTTAGGTCAGGGTTGCTGCCTGTGTCATCTCGGGCCCTCCATTGTTCCAGGGACAGTTGAGGTTCATACAACGGAATGGTTCCGCCAAAAAAGCCTCGTCGGCGGCGGGGATACAGAGAAACCCTTTGGATTTGGTGACCGGCTTGGCGAGCCGATTGTTCTACCTGATCAGCAATGGCGGCCGAGAAACTGTTGTTTGGATCAGGGTGGGCATGCACCAACAGAATCTTGCGGGGCGACAAGGGTTCTTGGGAGGGTGGTGGAGGAATATACGACGTGAGTTGATTCAACTTGGTTTGAACCTCTCGGATTCCTGGGATGGAGTACAGCGAGAAATCCGTTGGAAATGTTGGTGGTTCCTTTGTCATGGTCGTCGCAGCTTCCACAAGTACCGGTAAAATAGAAAAAGAACAACAAGGTTGGTGCTGTTCTGTTGGCCATGGTGGTAGTTGCATTGTTGACGTGGATGGTGTCCTAGTTAGCGTCCCATTGGATATCTCATACGACACACTTGTGTCAGAACAATTTTGGCGACATCGTCCACGCGACACGAACGAAAAGTGGCCAAGGACTCCTGCGCAGCAGAAGAATCAAAAGAACCAACGCATTGCCTTGTTTTCTGCTGGAAAGCACGAAAGAAGTCTACCGGTAGCTACCTACACTCTAGAAGAGGAGCAACGCAGCAACATACAAGTATCTCAATAACAAAGTTGTAGCACCGCCATGTCGTATTCATACCTTTTCAAATACATCATCATTGGAGACACAGGTACGTTACTCCGTAGAAGGATAGTGAAGCAAGAGTCGTGGCGTGGCAGCAACTCACCGTGTGAACGTATTTTCTATGAAACTCAGGGGTGGGCAAGTCCTGCTTGCTGTTGCAATTCACAGACAAGCGCTTCCAGCCTGTCCACGACTTGACCATCGGTGTTGAGTTCGGTGCCCGCATGGTCAACTTGGATGACAAGTTGGTGAAACTTCAAATCTGGGACACGGCCGGGCAAGAATCCTTCCGCAGTATCACGCGTTCCTACTACCGCGGAGCTGCCGGGGCTCTGCTTGTCTATGACATTACTCGGAGAGACACCTTCCAGCATCTCTCACGCTGGTTGGAAGAAGCCCGTCAGCATGCGCAGTCCAACATGGTCATTATGCTCATAGGAAACAAGAACGATCTGGAGCACCGCAGAGCTGTCAGTACCGAGGAAGGCAGGGCCTTTGCCGAAGCCAATGGCCTCATCTTTATGGAAACCTCTGCAAAGACTGCCTTCAATGTAGAGCCTGCATTCATCAACACTGCTGAGAAGATCCACTCCAAAATCTTGTCTGGAGAGATTGACGTTTCCAACGAATCTCATGGGATCAAGGTCGGCATGGCTGCCACAGGGGGATTGCCAGGATTGCAGGCTGCACCAGCTGCCTCCAAGGGATGTTGCTAAGTCAAATGTCACGCCATAGTCTTTGGGCGGTGTGCCTTTGTCTAGAATTTCATTCTCCAATACCCAGCTTTTTAAACTAGACAAATCTATAATTGCAATGCTTCTGAAGCCATGAGCTAGGGCGTTTCTTCTATGCCACTTTGGTTCAAAGTAAACTCGTTCATGGCATGACTGCTGATAACCCGCAAGGCTCGTTGCCGGTCCTTGCGATTTGTCAACACCCGAATGATGTCGCGGACTCTCATGCCGCTCACAGGTACTTCATCAACTGCAATCAGGATATCCGAAGGGAATACCCAGCTGGACAGCGGGCTATCTGGAGCAACATCACTCACAATAGCATGACCACGGATTTCCACAAAAGTCACACCAATACGTCCGGGTGGAGCAGAAACGACTCGATGATAGGGCTGGTTGTCCATCTCCGCAAGGGGACGCTCAAGGGAAAAGCTTCCGCTACTGGGTATTCCACTTGCATTTCCTGAGCGGGGTGGTGTCGCAAGAGAAGCATGCTTCCCTCTAGACAAAAACCCTGCCAAAGCACCACCTAGTGCTCCCATTAAAGATGGCTGATGCAAGTCATCCATGTCCGCACTTCCTACGTTGGGAATTCCAAAGTGACTGTATTCAGTTTCATCATCCGGTTGTTTTATACCTCGGCCGCTGTTGCGGTTCGTTCCATTTGCTGCAAGTTCCGTGACTGCGCTATATGTAGTGCCTGCAACAGAGCTCTGGGTGCCATCCTTGTCCATGGAATCCTCGTCGACGTGCTGGTCCAATAAAGAGGCCCCTTGGCCATCGACCACACTGTTTCCCTTCTGACTCACGGTCACAGCCAAGTCATACAACGTGCGACGATGTGCTCGGGTTTGCACTCCCACATGAATGTCTGCGCGTCGAAGCAGTAGTGGGAGGACATGCATCACGAAACCGTCGCGTACTTGATGATCCAAACTGGATATGGTTAGAGGAGGGACCGAATTCTCCAAATTATCACTTGTCATTACCCGTTCCATCCAAGCTAACAGCGACTCGTGCAGGCCCCGATCGGTGGTCCATTGCTCCATGACAGTATGTACAATGGGGGAACGTAGTCCATGATCCGGAGGTGGAGGTAGCGATGGTCGAAGTTCGTCCCATTCGGTCACAAAATTCTCCCCGTCAAGCATTCGAACATTTACAGTACGATGTTCGTCGCTGCTTGGGGATGGAGGTGGAATGGAAGACTCCTTGGAATTCAAGCTTGTATCAGGAACTGATATGGTTGGTGCGTCGACCATTTCTTCACCTTTGTCTTTCTGCAAACGCTCATGCAAAACCCGGATTTGCTCATTGGCTTGGTCCAAGGCAGACTGCAATACCAGAACATCGATCCGCTCTGCCTCTGCTGAACGGTTCTTCGCTTCAAACATGGAAACATCTTGGAAAAGAGAGTTGTTTCCTTGAAACGATTCGTCAAACAGCTTATCTTCTTCTTCTGCATCGAAATCTCGAGTTGCAATTGGGCTGGGAGGGTCTTGCTTTTTTCCAGCTGATTGGTCGACAGGGGAAGAAGGAATGGAGTCACCCGCGTCATCGTCCAAAATAGATCGGTTTTGTATGGTGCTCTGCTGAACATACAACAGAAAAAGGGATAAGTACTATAAAAAAAGCTTCATCCAACATATACTCTGCCAAATAGTACATACCTCGGTCCTGGTGGCTGTTTGAAGGCGTCCAATCTCAGCACGGCATTCAGAAAGCTCCTTGTCCAGCCGAGCAGCAACTTCATTCTTTTCTCGTAACTCCTGCTCCATGCTACGGAATCGAGCCTTGAGAGTCATCAGCTCCATCTTGTAATCTGGATCGGATTCTACAGGGAGATCTAATCTCCTCGCTTCCTCGCCAACCTCTGGCATGATGGGAAGGGGCTTTGACTCTGATGGGCTTGTACGCCGGTGTGAAAGAGAAGAGTGCTGAACACCAATGGATTTCAACCATGATGATGCCGACAAAGCAGCACGTTTCATTTCCAATGCATAGGAATGCGATTTAACAAGTTCTTCCAACGCTTCAATTTGTTTGTTTCTATCCTCGGTAGATTCTGCTTGGTCCACAGACGAACGCAACTCTTGTGTTAGTGCAGCAACAGCAGACTCCAAACTATCATCCAAAGATGCCG
Organism: Nitzschia sp. Nitz4; assembly: GCA_013372465.1. Lineage (NCBI taxonomy): Eukaryota > Bacillariophyta > Bacillariophyceae > Bacillariales > Bacillariaceae > Nitzschia > Nitzschia sp. Nitz4. Next base: position 3,345 of record WXVQ01000991.1, on the reverse strand, counting down.
TAGCTGGTTGCTGTGTTGTCGAGTTTGGTCCTGGTTGTCCGTCATCCTCATCCCATGCTGCCACACCTCGTTCCACCAAACATGCCAGGATATCCAAGGCATCTTCACGTTCTATATCTACCACGCGCTGGGGTGTTTTCAACTCCATGGTTGGAGGAGCCAATCCGGCAAGCTTGGTAGGGGAGTCCACTGAATGGACTCGGGCTCTCTGTGCCTCAAAAACCTCTTGACTTTCTGTCTGCCGCAAACCACCAATATGAAGGGAACGGTGAGGATGCGCCCGAAACGCTCCCTCAGAGTCAGGCTTGGGGGAATGCTGATACTTCGTTCGTTGGGAGGGAAAGGATTCTAATTTCAGTAGCTGTGAGCTGGTAGCACTGCCAGCCTCATCGTCCAAGGTGCTGTCGAACGAGAAACACTTTTGAGCAAACCGAAAAGGACTCATGGCTGGGTTGGACTTATCAAGATACATCGTAGAGGAAGGATAATCCAAGGAAAAGCTTCTGTGAATAGCATCGCTCCTTTGTGTAAATCGTGGCGCGAGAATAGCTGTCGGACGATCCTGTTGCGCTCGCAAGGAAATGCGTGCCGCAGAACCGGGGGATCTCAAAGCCAGGGACGGGGGCAGCTCCTGATGTTCATCAATCCTGGGCTGATGCCTGCCATTCTCGGAATTTTTGTTTCGAGGAGTCAATGTGGACTTGAGTAATTCATCGATTCGTGGGGGAGGAGGAGCACCTGGGGTCTTGGGTGTAGGAGGAGCTGACAGAGATGTCTTCGTTTTGTGTAAACCTGAACCTATTCGCCGAATAGCCGTCGTCAACATAGCAGAGGCCGTGGCTTGTTGGTTGGGTCGATGGATACTGGAATGCGATGGTTGAAGATCTGACGGGCCACTTTGGGAATCAAGAACGGGCAAAGCCAGATCGGGAGCCGGCGGTGCGGTTCGACGTTGTGGGGTTTGTGAAGGAGCACGTGGAAAGGAATCTGGTCTGGGAGTCAAATGATCAACGTTGGGACTAGCTTCAATGAGAGCGGCCATAGCATCAATCTCAGCCATGCGTGCTGCATGATTGCCAATTTCAATTACTGTACCCATTTCGGAAGCAGTTGAGAGAACATCGGACGCAACTTCCGACCCTGCATCATCATCCTGTAGCAACGAACGATCCCGATTGGGTGGATTGGAGGATGCCGTAGAAGAAAATGAATGATCGTTAGAATCGGGAAGATCAGCTGCAGCCTTTCGTTCCAAATTGGCCGCATTTAATGGAAGATGCTCCACCGATCCTGGAAGTTCTGATTCAGTGACCGAACCCTCGCCAGAGTCTCCTTCCCAAAATTGAAAGCGACGTTGATTTTCCTTTCCAGTTTGCGTGAAAACAGACTCAGCTTTGGTTGCATTTGAAGCCAGAGCCACCGTTTGACGCGTCACTTCAGGAGGTGAATCAGGTTTGGGGGAAGCAAGTGGTTTGGTGGTGGGAAAGAACCCAACCACCGCCGTTGTAGAAGTATCTCTGGAGAGTTGGGGAGGTCTGCTGGTAGCTATACTACTCATGGATGGATCAGTAGTAGTAGTGGACTCTTGATCTTGGTGCAAAGGCAGATGTGTCTTGTTGGAATGATTCGCTCGGAACTCTCGTTTGACGGAAGTGCGATTGTCGCGGATTTCTGTAGCGGCCTCAGATCCTTCCGGGCGATTTTCTTCCTCTCCGTTCTCAGCATTGAAAGTTGTGCTGGCACCCGCATCTGTGTACCCTGGTAACAACAGTTTGCCTAGTAAGCCTCCTTTTTCCATTGTCGTATTGTTGTGATGCGACAGGAAGGAAAGGGCGTCGCCTTGCGTTGGTTTCACAACGACTTGTGAAAAGGCGATTCACTCGTGGGAAGCTTGCTCTCCTACCGATGGGATGTCGAAACGTGTCTCCCGCCTTGGGATGTCCGTTGAATGCGCTCTCCAGACGTCAATATTGGAAGATGCTATTGTGACAACTATCATATANCTTAGAAGCACTTGCGGTGGACAATGGAAGGTCCAGACTCGTCGTACTCCTCCTTGCTGATCCACATACTTTGGAAAGTAGACAAAGATGCCAAGATAGATCCTCCAATCCAGACCGAGTACTTACGCTCAGGAGGAGCCACAATCTTCACCTTGATGGACGCAGGAGCCAAGGCAGTCACCTCCTTAGACATACGCTCGCTAATTCCAGGGAACATGGTGGTTCCTCCAGACAACACAATGTTGGCGTACAAATCCTTACGGATATCGACATCACACTTCATGATAGTTTGGAAGGTAGAGTCGGCAACACCGTCCATTTCCAAACCAGTCAAGTTAGGTTGGAACAAAACCTCAGGGCATCGGAATCGCTCGTTTCCAATAACAATGATGTTTCCATCGGGAAGCTCGAACGACTTCTCAAGGGCAGACGACTCGGCGGCCTTCTTCATCTCCTCCTCGAAGTCAACGGCAACGAAGCACAAAGACTCCTTGATATCACGCACGATCTCACGCTCGGCGGTGGTTGTCAACGAGTAACCACGCTCGGTCAAGATCTTCATCAAGTAGTCAGTCAAATCACGTCCAGCCAAGTCCAAACGGACAACGGCGTGGGGAAGGGCGTAACCCTCGTAGATAGGAACAGTGTGGGTAACACCATCTCCACTATCCAAAACACATCCAGTGGTACGTCCAGAAGCGTACAAGGAAAGAACGGCCTGAATGTTCACGTACATGGCAGGAACGTTGAAGGTCTCAAACATGATTTGAGTCATACGCTCACGGTTGGCCTTGGGGTTCATAGGAGCCTCAGTCAACAAAACAGGGTGAGCCTCAGGGGCCACACGCAGCTCATTGTAGAAGGTGTGGTGCCAAATCTTCTCCATATCGTCCCAGTTGGTAACAATACCGTGCTCGATGGGGTACTTCAAGGTCAAAACACCACGCTTGGCTTGGGCTTCGTCACCCACGTAGGCATCACGTTGTTCCATACCAACCATGATTCCGGGTTGACGGGCACGTCCAATCAACGAAGGGAAAACGGAGCGAGGAGCATCATCTCCAGCGAAACCGGCTGTATACGTTGCATTTGGAAAGTGGCAATTGGAAGCACGAGGTCGGGAAGTACAGTGTGAGACAATGTTCATCATTCATCATTGGTGCACAAGAAGGAGACTTGCAATTTGCAATATGCAATTCACGTTTCATATCCAAATCAACGGCAAATGCAACGGCAAGGACAATGCCAATCTAGCTCCTTCTTCTCAACCAAGTCACCAATACAGAATCTCACCTTTGCACATTCCGGACCCGTTGTCCACGACAAGGGCGGCAATATCTTC
>WXVQ01000391.1:0-10072 GCA_013372465.1 Nitzschia sp. Nitz4 | reverse complement strand
GAGTAGTGGAAAGGTTATTCCGTGTTTTTCTACGTATTTTGTGTAGGCCAGTACTATGTCGCAGTAGTGGAAAGGTTACTCTGAACAGTAGTTGACGGCAATCGGGTGCTCGGACGACATGAGAGGGACACGGATGTCCTCTGTACGTTGAGTACATAAAAAGTACGACGACTAGTGCATACCTAGGAACAAGTCCAACTGTGGTTATACAACACTGCGAGTACTTGTCCATCATAACAATAGTCAGGATACCGTAGCATCCAGTTCCAACTTCTAGAGAAGACACTTTGACAGACTTGGGTTCCTCCTTCTTTGTTTCTTTGTTGGGAGCCTTTGGAGGTGGTGGCCGAGGGCACCCAGACCCCAATAGTCTGCCATCTGTCCGAGTTGGTGATGACTCCCCGGCGGCCCAATCTTGTTCATTGAAGACACAGTCATTCTGCGACAATACATTCAGAAGTGTAGATATGCCCTGGGACATGGCTAAAGATGTGCAAGATCTTCACATGTTGTGTTTCCATTTTGGTACGTTGGTTGTTGTCCAGTTCATTCTCTGTTGATATAGTACCTGGCAGGGCAGCACCTAGTGAAAGGAAGTGTTGAACCATGCCATCTGATCCCAACTTGGATATGTTACCGCCTGCCTTGCGCATGGCGGCAGCGTCTCGAGGAGCTGGAGGAGGTTCCAAACCCAAAATTCGATCCAAATCCTTCTTGATGAGAAAGGAGCAAGCCGATGCCTTGGCCAAAGTGCGTTGTCAACCTCGCGATGACATGGCCACCGAAGACGCCAGGCGGAAGGCCATTCTGCAACGACGTGAAGAGAACAAGAAGAAGCGTATGCAGGAAGAAGAAGAGCGAAGAGCACAAGAGCAAAGTCAAGCCATTATGACACAAGTCAAAGGCAAAGAAGCAGACTTGCCCGTCGAGAGTCCTCGTCCATCCGTCATTCGGAACGATGCCGACACTCAAGCACTCAAACAGGAAATTCATACGTTACCTCTTGTAGCACCTGGAGACTCGGAAACCAACCATGACAAAAAGGAACATACGGCCGACATTCTTCGCAAGAAATTGGAAAAAGTGGAGAAACTCTTGAACACCACCGATCCCGACTCCAAAGACTACAAAAAACTCAACAAGAAACGAGACCAATACATCCAAGAGTTGGAAAGTATGGCAGCCGAACAAGAGGAAGAACAAGAGCCAGAGCCGGTTGAACCGTACGAGGAGGAGCCGGAGCCAGAACCTGTCCCTCCTCCCAAACCTGTCGCTCCGACACCAACTGCCGAGTCCGAAGATGACAAGAAGGAGCGCATCCGTCAAGCTCGTCTGGAAGAGTACCGTCGCAAACAAGCCGAACGCCAAAAAGAAGAGGAAGAGACACGCCTCAAAGCTGAACGTGAGGCACAGTTTACCATCCTCAAAAAGAAATTGCACAAGATCGAGGGTATGATTTCCGATGCCCAAGCCAAGGGCGACTCAGCTGCCAAATTATTAAAAAAGCGAAATGAATATCTTGTTCAGCTCGATGACTTTGAGGAATGGCAAGAAGAAAAAGTAGCCCGTAGAGAAGCTGAAGAGGAAGCAGAACGCCGTCGCCGCGAAAAGGAGGAAGAACAGCAACTGCGTCAACAAGAACGAGAGCGCAAAGCCAAATTGGAAGAGGAACGGCGTCGCAAGGCCCAAGAAGAGGCAGAACGAATAAAGAAGGAGACTGAAGAACGCTTGCTTCGTGAGAAAGAGGAAGAACGTGAACGAGCTCGTCGGCAGGAGGAGGAGGAACGTCGCAAGCAGGAAGAGGCCAGAGAAGCGCGGCGCAAGGAAGAAGAAGAGGAACGCCGGTTGCAAGAAGAACAGGCCAGGATTGAGGCGGAACGTACAGCTGAAGAAGAAGCACAAGTGCTTCGACTACAGGAAGAAAGGGCCAAAGAGGAAGCCCAGCGTAGAAGGGAGGAAAAAGAAGACGAGGCTCGTCAACGCGAGGAGGCTGCCGAAGCGAGGAGGGTACAGGAGGAGCAGGAGGCAGAGGCCCAAAGACAGCGTGAACTCGAACAAGCTCAAATCGAGGAAGAAGAATACGTGGATGACGAAGAAGAACTCACGGAGGAAGAGCTTCAGAGAATTGAGCAAGAGGAGTTGGAGCATTTTCTTTTCCAACAAGAGCAAGCAAAACTCCGTGCCAAAGAGAAGCAGGCACGAGAAGAAGCGGAAGAGGCAGAACGTATTGCTAGGGAGGCTGAATTAGAAGCTGAGCGCAAGGCACAGGAAGAAGCTGCAGCCGCCGAGGCAGAACGAAAGGCCAAAGAAGAAGAGGAGCGAAAATCGGCCGCTTCCCAGGAGTTTATGGATCGAAAGGCAATTCCTCTCCCTCATTCTGCTAACACGAAAAAGATTTTGGCAGAACTTGAGACAGTCGAACACCACCAGGCAAAGTTGGAGAAGACGCTCAAACAGCATGGAATTGCAGTGTCAGAAGAAATTCCATATGACTTGGCAAAAGAAAAGATTGCTTCGATTCAACAAGAGATGCAGTCGTTGGCTACAAGCACCGAAGACCAGTTTGTTGTTCAAAAGAAATATTACGCACTAGAGGAAGAAATGTCCAAGTATGTGACAGCCATGATGCTGACCGATGAATGGGCTGAGGAGCAACGGGCTGCCGAAGAAAAATGGGAGGCCAGTGTGGAAGAAGAGAATATTGTCGCCCTTCGCAAACTCCGTCGCCATATGCCTGTCAACATTCGCAATATGACCGAGGATGAGTTGTCGACCATGACCACACCCAATGGAAAAACGTTGCCGAAGGCATTCGCGAAAAAGTTCAAGCGTACGAATGTTCTACAGTTGCTGCGGGTTAACCCTGAAGACTTGGAGCGTATGCATCCATCTTTGATCGAAGGTTTGCGCAGCACTGGTTTGACTCTTACAGAACGTAGGGCATTGCATGAGCATTTGAAGCACGTCGGTGCCAGGTGGGAAGAATTGCAACAAGATCCATCAGTGGAAAGGAAGTATAGCTGGTTTTTGTCTCTGAAAGCAAAATTCAAGGAGATGGTCACAGCATATGAACGTTGCGTCAGTCAATGGGGTCCTGCTGGCAGTCATCGCTATGCGAAGAGAAACGACCCCCCTGGTAGTGGATGTACATTGATCGGAAATCAATGTCCTGTCAAGGCTGACAGTGTTATTTCCTATGATGACGATTATGGGTTTACAGACGAAGCGTTCTACGAAGCTTCTGATTCAACCAAAGCCTCAGGGTCCCATGACACTGGAAGTCTCGTCTCAAAATCCAAGTCTTCAACAAAGTCTAGTGGCAGCAAGGAACAAAAGGACAAAGAGCTCATGGCCTCGATTATGGAGAGTTTGAATCTAATTGAGCCCGAGTCTTCAATTGATTCCAAGTTGATACGTGAGCTATTCCATGCACAAAAGCGTGCCTTGAGTCTGGAGAAACAACTGACGCAAAACAACCTGTCTATACCTAAGGAAGATATTTCTTACGCAGTGGCAAAGGAGAAGGTAACCACCTTGACAGAAGAAATCAAAGAAGTCGCCGTGAAGATGGGTTCCACCGTTGACATGAAAGAGATGGCTGTTCTAGAAAAGGAGTACACGAAGTTGTCCGATGAGTTGGAAAAGTACAATGACGCCTTGATGTTGACAAAGGAGTACGCTCTTGAGTTGATAGAAAAAGAACGTCAATGGGAGGAGAATGTGAAGCCAGCAAACCAAGAGGCTCTGAGAAACATTCGGCGTCATATGCCCGTAAACATCAAGGACTTGAGTGAGCAAGACCTGATCCAAGGGGTCACCCCCAACGGGAAGCAGCTCCCTCAGAAGATCGTTCGAAAGTTCAAGCGCACAAATATACTCCAATTGGTCCGTATGCCACCAAGCATGATTGAGCCAATGCATCCTTCGTCCCTTGAAAGTATGCGATCAACCGGTTTGCTACTCAGCGAACGCCGGGCGCTTCACGAGCACTTGAAAGAACTTGGTGAAAAGTGGAAAGCTGCATCCAACGACAAGATGGCTGAGAGGAAATGGATGTGGCATGAGTCGCTTAGGGGCAAGTTCAAGGAATTGGCAACAAAGTACCAGCAGCACATTGATCAATATGGACCTCCTGGTAGTCATACTTGTTCGCTTATTGGAAAGCAATGTCCGATCAAAGCGGATATGGAGATTGACTACAGTGTCGACTACGGTTTCCCCGCTGAAGCCGTGTACAACGTGGAACAAGTCAAGAAATCCAATTTGCTAACAGTCGAAGACCTTGAACGTCGGAAGCAAGAGGGTGATGACTGGATGCACGATACCTCAGCAAATACACCAGTACCTGAAGTTGCCAAACCTCCGACGGCTGGCCTAATGGCCTCCATCGCTGACAGAGGGGGTGCTGCTGCAACTTCTGATCCACCAAAGATGGGTGGTGGCCTCATGGCGGCTATTGCTGCAAAAGGTGGCGATGATGGAGACTCAGGTGCGCGACCTCCGAAATTGGCTGGTGGTCTGATGGCAGCTATTGCTTCCAAAGGCGGAGGTGATGGAGATGCCCAGCCTCCTAAGATGGGTGGAGGCCTCATGGCAGCTATTGCTGCAAAAGGGGGCAATGCGGGCAACGATGCCGACGACAGTGCACCCAAAGCCCCACCGAAAATGGGAGGGGGTTTGCTTGCAGCGATTCAGAGCAAGGCCTCTTCAGGGGATGACTCTGCGGCTGGGTCTGCGCCTGTATCCCCACCAAAGCAGAAGAAGAGAATGGGTGGAGGCCTTCTAGCCGCCATTACAAATAGGGGTAAAAAGTAGTCAAACAATGTCGCCCTTCTAGGTTATGGTGTTGTCAAACACTTCGGGACATGTGCTCAAGAATCTGGTGACTCCAAGTCCTCATCTCTTTCGTCTATTTCCTCCAGAGCTTTCTCTTTACGGGCTTCATGGCTAAACGCGAGCATTTCATGGAACTGGCGATCCATTTCTTTTTGAATTTGTGCACTTGTGAATCCCATTTTGGCCCACATTCGAACTTGTCGAAAGAGGTCATCGTATACGGAGCTGGTGCAAATAATGTCCAGGCTGCTTTTCTTTTTTCGACCGCCAGCCTGTTCACCTGCTTCGAAATTTGGTTCGCTAGAATACTTTTCTCCCTTTTGAACCCATTCATGCCGTTTGGACCCTTCTACCCACTCCGACTTTCTTTGTAATGTGTATTCCAAAGCACTTACTCCTTCCTGTCGCTCCAAAATGGCACAGCAATGATGGGCATCAACCTGCCCACCTCGAATCATGGCCTCTACGGCACTGACTGTAGCTGCTGTAGTCGGTAAATGAACTAATCGGGGCAGCTTTGCCAGCTTCACAACTTGCAGAAGCATATCACTTTCACCCACTTCAATGGGGCCCATGGGCATCTCGTCGTCCAATCTGTCCCGGTCATCGACTGGTACCTCCTCACGAACGGAGGTATACCCAAACATGTCAAATAGACCTCCATCACGCCAAGTCCATTCAATTGCACCGTCTCCTATGAAGCTGTTCGTGAGGGTTGCCTCTGGAAAAATGGTCGTGTCTGCAGAACGAGTTTCTGTGGCCACTTTGTGGTGGGTGGGATGTCGAGCACGCAAATCGAGAGGGTCATACACTTCGTAGCCGTAACATCGAAGAATCTTCCTAAGACTGACAAAGTAATCTCTCGACGATGTTTGGAAGAAGATTCTGCGGTCCGTCCCAGCCACTCTGCGGCACCATTCCAAAATCCTGACAAGTACAGGAGCTCGAGAATCAATGAGGACATCGACTTCTTTGGCATACCGAATGCGATGGCGAAGTGTATACGAATGGCCAGCACCTGATCTAGCAATCTCCATGGAGTTTCCCAAATACACACGAAGCACGCGGAAAGTGTCTCGACCATGCCGTTTAGCAAACAAGTCATGAATTCGTCGGAATCCTTGCGAAGCATCATCGAGATTCAAATCAAGAGCCGAATTCTTGAGTGCCAGGGGATCTTGCGGATTGGTAGCGTCGGCTTCCAATACAAGAATTCTTTCCGGAGTTTTTTTACCATCTCCGGATGCTTCCGAGGGGCGGGCAATGTTTTCGACTGGAAAGAAGCAGGACGTATCGGCTGGAAACCGATCCCACGACCAGCTGACTCCATATTTTCCTTCTCTCACACACCAGTAGACTGGTCGACGAAAATGATCAGAATGCTTCCAAACCAACGAAAGGACCCGTTCCGGTTGTTCAAACACTGGGAAAATGTGTTGCTTCATCCGAACCAAGGAAACTTCCGTGGTGGCACTATCCCGTCCGCACATGCGAATGACCATTCCATTGGATCCTTGTGGATGCCCCGATCCAATCAATTGAAAAGGTGGCTCTCGCCCCATTTTGATGCGATCTTCATATTCGGAGAGTGCCCGTGCACTAATATTGGCAGCTCTCACAATACTGGCTATCATGACAAATCCGGCCACAAAGAATCGGGTGGTGGCCAACCAGTGGGTTCGCAACAATACTCGTGCGGACTCGGCATCGTGTCCCGACAATTCTCGCAACAGAGTGGTAGGATCCAACTCCATACTTCTAGCAATCAAAATGGGATCCTGGGATCCCCAAACCATGGATGGAGTCAAATTCTCAAGGGCATACCAGAATACAAATGTGCTTGCATCCATGGACTGCCATGGCCAATCATGACACAACAGTACACCTTCCGTAGCCGCGATACCTAAAGTAGCACAGGCAGAAAAAACCAACAGCTGCAGTGTCGGAGGCTCTGCCAAACGGGTTGCTGCCTTCTTCAGAATGCGCCAATTGGCTTGAATGGATTTGTAATTGTCGGGATCATTCTCAGGAAACTCGGGCAAGCACGACACCATGGGAAGTCGTGGGGAAACCTTGCGTTTTGATTTGCCAGGATCTTCATCGACGACGACAGAGTCCATGTCATGAGAATTCTTGTGATGAAGATCAAGATGGCGTGTTCCTGGCTCACCCTCATCATCGTCGTACTTGTTCAATTTGCAGTAATTCTGCTTGCTGGAAGTCTCCACTCCACTTGCAGAAGACTTTGCCTTGGTGCTAGAAGCGTGTATCCATCGACGCGACGCATACCAGTTCACAGAATTGTAAGACGGAGAGAGATGACGGAAGAGACTATGAATCTTGCTTGGACTGTCATGGTGACGAGGAAAGTGTAGATACAATCCTTGATGTTTTGTCCATATTTGTTTGCATGGTCGTAACCTCATCATGATTTTGTAACAAAATACTCAACTCTATCATGAAAGAGTTGCTGCTGTTGTGTACTCTACTAGCACCGGTAACTGTGTTTCCACAACAAAAAATGAAGTTCGATGGTGATTTGCTTTTTCACCACTGATCACTGGCGGCGTCGCGTTGTTTCTCAGCACCACAACAACAACACTCCAATGAGAACAACAATGAGGTTGTGTCAACTCTGTACATAGTAATGCTGACGTACGTTCGGATTAGGGACCATGCCTCAGCAAAGAGGCAGTAACTACGGTGTTGAACCATACGACTCCATACCTAACCTCCCATTCTCGAGACGACACGAAACCGAAACCCAACGTCTCACAATTTCGAAAACCAGCCAGGAAGCTGCTTGTAGTAGCGGTACGGGTCCCCGCCCTACCGGTACTGCTGCTGTATTGGTGGGTGGCGTAACAATGGGCTCTCGGCGGCTTTCCTTATTATTTTTACTGACATGGAATCGCTCTTTGACTTCCCACTGAGCCGCGACGGTGGTTGCATCCCCTAGACAATCACACTTGCTTGGTTGGGGCTTCCTGTCGCCACCTCATTCTTGTTGTTTCCTCTGGCCTGATTCAACATTTTCCTCAGTTCGACGCTGTATACCTGCCTACTCATAGTATGTGCTTCCATTCTTTCCCCTCAGCAGTGGAGGTTCCATGCCCTAGGCAATCACTTAGGCTCAGTTAGAGCTCTTTGTTGCAATCTGTTTTTCTTCTTCACGCACGTTTCTTCAGATCGGCTCATAGTTTTCCCTAGGTAGTTTGGCCGACCGCTATACGCTTGCACATTTTGTGAACGGAGAGTTTGGAAGCGAGTAGTACGACGACGTGAAGATTCCCCCAGAGATATCCGAGGATGTGTCACCTCCGTTAACGGTGGTTGCTCCTGACAATGATGGTACGTGAATTCTTTCTTGTTGTGTATCGAATTTCCTGGCAGCACTTGTCCTCCAAGCGTTGGATGTACTATCATTGATGATTTCATGAAACATCTGTCGGTAGAAAGAGGAAATAGAAATCTGCGTTTTGTACCTTTCATCATCCCAATTGGTTTATAGACATGCTACTATGCGGTGGGTTTATTTTGCTTCTTCCACAGGAGAATCCAGTGACTCTTTCTCGCCAGGAACCTCTCCGTCGTTGATTTCTTCCAATGCTTTCTCTTTGCGCGCTTCATGACTGTAGGCCAGCATCTCATGAAACTGCAAGTCCATCTCTTTTTGGATTTGAGCGCTAGTAAATCCCAGCTTGGCCCAAACTCGAACTTGCCGAAACAAATCATCATACAGGGTACTGGTACAAATAATGTCCAGGCTGCTTTTCTTCTTGCGTCCTTGTGAGCCAGACTCGTCGTCATGATTACGAGCGTTGCTGTCATTCTCCAGTTCATTTTCCAGCGTACTGTTTCCTTCGGATGATACCCGATTCTTTTCCACACCTCCTTGAATCGTCCAAGCGTGGCGTTTGCTGCTTTGTACCCATTCTGATTTTTGCTTCAAGGTGTATTCCAATGCAGCCACTCCTTCTTGACGCTCTAGAATTGCACAGCAGTGATGGGCTTCCACCTGACCTCCCAGAATCATGGCTTCGACTGCACTGACAGTGGCTGCCGTGGTGGGCAGATGGACCAGTCGGGGGATCTTTGTCATTTTGGTCACATGCCGTAGCATGTCACTATCGCCTTGTTCAAACAAGGGTTTATTGTTGTCTTCATCATCCATGGAACATCCATTTGCATCCGTATTGTTGCTGTCGCTTTTGGAATCGAAGGTATTTCGATTGGCTGTGTAACCATACATATCAAAGGGTCCAGCCTCCCGCCACATGTTTTCCAATGAAGTGTCGCCAATAAAACTATCGGCCAGCGATGATTCTGGGAAAATGGTCGTATCCACTGCCCTTGTCGTCACTCTGCCATCGTCACTTGTACCGGTATGTCTTACACCATTGCGGGCTCGCAAATCCAATGGATCGTATACCTCAAAGCCATAACAATGCAAAATCTTTCGGACACTTTGGAAATAGTCTGGCGATGATGTTTGGAAGAAGATCCTTCGGTCCGTCCCAGCCACTCGACGACACCAATCCAAAATGCGGACAAGAACGGGAGCTCTCGAATCGATCAGGACATCTACTTCTTTGGCATATCGAATGCGATGCCGCAAGGTATAGGTATGACCAGCCCCCGTTCGGGCAATCTCCATGGAATTTCCTAAGTATACTCGAAGAGTTCGAAACGAATCTCGTCCGTGTTGTTTGGCAAACAAATCATGAACCCGACGGAATCCTTGTGATACATCATCCATGGTCAAATCCAGAGCTGCATTCCTCAATGCCAGCGAATCTTGCGAATTGGTGGCATCGGCTTCGAGAATCAAAAGCCGATTTTCCGAGGTAGGGGGTAGCTGTTGTGCTTTGTCATTGTCATTGCCACTGGTTTTCAGAGGAAGATGAAAAAAGGAGGACGAATCGGCAGGGAATCGATCCCATGACCAATTGGCTCCATACTTGCCTTCCCGAACACACCAAAAAACAGGTCGACGTAGCTTGTCGGAATATTTCCATATCAACGCTTGTACACGATCGGGTTGTTCATAGACAGGAAAGATATGGCTCTTCATTTTGTCCAAGGACACTTCGGTCGTTGCACTCTCGGTACCACACAATCGAATGACCATACCCGGTTCATTGCGATTCGGACGCATGGGAGGCTCCCGTCCCATGCGTATTCGGTCTTCATAATCCGACAAGGCTCGCACACTCAAATTAGCCGCTCGAAAAAT
>WXVQ01000392.1:0-10208 GCA_013372465.1 Nitzschia sp. Nitz4 | reverse complement strand
GCGGGAACATTGAACTCAGTGGCATACCTCGCCTTTGCAACCCCAGCCATCCTGGCTGTCTGATTGGCTACCTCTGGGGAGCTGACTTGTGGCGGAGGGGCGTCTGCTCGCTCTGGTAGTGGCAAAGGTGACGTCCACGCAGTTGTAGGAGGAATTGTGGGTGCCGAACTGCTGGCTGTTTCGGTGGATGCTCCCCTGTCCATACCACCCAAATCATCATCGTCGTCGTCCATAAGAAGCTTCGATTTTCTGATACAGAATGTGAGTACAAAAGCAGACAATTCTTGACTTAGCAGGCAACACTTACTTGACCTTCGAGAGTAACTCCTTCTCTCGCAATCGGTCGCGTTGGCGTTGTTCAGACCACGACCCTGCAGTCTGATCTGCATCTGTAGGCTCACCTTCGGTGGTCGTGGATGCCGACAAATCGCCTCCGAAGTGATCCTGCCATTTGACCCGTTGAAGCATTTTCGTATCTGGTATATTTGTGAGACATTGCTTTTGTCATCGAAAGTAAAAGCAAACAAAAGGTGACATTACCTGCTTGAGCTTGATCAGTTGGAGATAAAATCTCCTCGGAAGTACTGTTGGTATTTGACAGCTTCGGAATTATTGCACCATTTTCTATGCCAGCGGACCCCGTGTTTGCTTCCACTTTGTTCAGTAAACCAGATAGCGACGACGTCTTCAAATCTTCAATTCTAGCCTTTTTCGTTGCTGGTGAGGACTGTTCGGGGTCAAGGTCTCGCTTTGCCGAGACTGGAGCCTGGTGTCGCACCGTTAAAGGGGGTTTAGGGTTCAAACAGCAAGAAAATGAACGGAGCCTATCAAAGTCTAGTATACATACCTTGTCCTTGTTCACTTTCACAGACTTTTTCCAAGCATCCATAACCTCCTTGACCCGTGCCTTGATAGCTGCTTCGTTTGGAGTTCCGGCACAAATACTATGCTTTTCTACAGAGCCTATGGTCTTGCCCATACCGGTGTCTTTGATATCAGACCTAGAAACTGGAAGCCGAGATATGTTTGACAACAAATGCAATAGCAAGTCCACACCGCCTGATACATGATAGGATTGAGAAACGATAGGCAAATGAAGAAACATGCCGTCGCAAATACACAGTAATGTCACGTACCGATCGAACCATTCAAAATATCGTCTAGCCAAGCTTTCACGGAACCAACAAAACCCGCCCGCATAATATGAGGGAGTGCACTACTTCCTGGCGGAGTTGCCCCCACAACAGCGAGAATAACACAGCGCCTCTGAGTGAGTATTGCTACTTTGGATTCATGGTCTCCACTAGCAACACTATCCGAGGCCAGCATCTGAAACAGAAAGGAACATAAATGAGAAACACTTGAGCAGCGCGTCCGGGATATAGAAAGTCCAAGTTTTGTCTATGAGCGCGAGAAAGTTTTGAAAATGTATGGACGTGAATCAATCAATCACAGAATTTGCGAATGGTTTTCTGGATATCGCTATGAATGACAATCCACCGCTTGGGGCGATACCAAATAGTGAAACATTCGAAGGTATCTACCACCAACCGCTGCCGCCAGTCTACTGATACTTGACTAAGCCTAGCTCTCTTCATTCGATGACGCTCCTGTGTAGCTTCAGGTGATCATAAACTTGTACTGATGACTAGACGCCATATTCTCAGGCCCTCGGGATCGTCGGTATTTATCGGGTAATTTGATTAAATAGGACGACGATGACAGCCGTAACCCATACTTCATAGCGAGACATCCAGAGAACACTGCCAAAGTGTGCAGGGTAGAAATGGCGCCATAGTAAAAACGTTTTTCGGCATGGAGTCGTCAATGGTGATGATGTTGATGTGATTTTCTTCACAAGCTCAACCGTTGGTTGGCTAGCCCATACTTTCTCCTAACTAAGCTACAGACAATACTCAACCTACCTCCATCAACGTCTTGAAATCGGCTTCTAGGTCACTGCTACTCGTAGTCGTCAAGCATAACTCTACAACCATTCCCAAACACCGTTAGTCAAGTTGGTCGAAGCTTCGCAGCAGCAACGTATCGACTTACCATTCGGGTCCAAGACCTTGGCCAATGCTGCTTCGAACACTTCTTCAAACTGATCATCCCGCAATAGAGATGGAGGGCATCTCCCACTGTCCCGCGCCAACTGTATGATAGATGTACTCATCCTTTGGTCAACCCGATGGAATCAAAGGGGAACGGGGACGTCTCAATGGGCTGCCCCTTCTTCGTTCTGGTGTCAGGGTCCGGCGCTACGGGGCTTGTGGTACTACTACCTCGTTCTGCAGTAGAAAATCTACGTACAGAACTTGCCGTGCTCCACGAACGATTCCAAGAAAAGGCACTATAAAAGTACCAGTGATAAAAACCTGAGCCAGCTAATAGAAAGCTTATTTTCTCACTTCTCTTGTTGGAAGCCGCGAATGAAGTCGGGGAGGGAAAGGCTGACATATTCATCACCATAACGCTCGACAAGAGCGTCAAGCTCCGCATCCCCGACATGTCCAGTTGATGTATCAGCAGTCGATCCACGAAATCGAAATATATCCAGCAATCTGTCTGTCCCCATACTGTACATTGTAGAATTCTCAGCATTCACAATTGCTTCACTCATTGCCATCTTGACTTCGTGTAACTTCATTATCTTCTCTTCGAGAGTGTCTTTGGTCACGAGTTTGTAGACATTCACTCTCTTTTCTTGTCCGATTCGATGAGCTCTGTCCATGGCTTGAAGGTCAGAATGTGGATTCCAGTCATGTTCCAAGAAAATAACCGTGTCCGCTCCTGATAGCAAAGGTAATAAGTTAGTACGCTTGTTCCTCTATGCATATCCACTCTGGTGTTTCATGACATACCTGTGAGATTCAACCCCAGCCCTCCAATCCTGGTGGTCAGCAGCAAAATTTTGACGGTACCATCTTTGTTGAAACTATCCACGATGTCGGCCCGTTTCTCAGGTGGAACTTTCCCATCCAAACGAAGAAAGCGGACAGAAGGAAAAAACCTCTTCAACACCAACTCTTGAACGACGTCCAAGCTGCTCGAGAATTGGGCAAATATCAAACACTTGGATCCACCGTTTGATGTAGTACCGAACGACATTTGTTTCGGGTTGCAGCATGAATCTACTTCAAGTACTTCCGACATTTCGCTTCTGTCTTCTGCTTGGTCGCCTTCTGAAGTGATATACAACAATGAGGAATCATTGTCGGCAGCTGCTAAATCTGCGCAGTCCAGACCAGACGCACGGAGACAGTCCTTCAGAGCAACAAGCTTGCCAGAAGCCTCCAGCGTGAAACTTGAGATCGATCGCTGTTGCTGAGGTTGGGCTAGTGCAGGGTGGGTACATAGTAGTCGAAGATAGAGCATGGTTTTCAAAGCATCAGCGCCAATAGTAGGTCTCGATTGATCAGAGAAACCAGAAGGTTTCCGAAGAGATCGTTCCAATGCATCAAGTGACTTCTTCGCGACATCACTTGCACAGAGACGTTTGTACATACCGCTCTGAATATCACTCATTTCACAAGGAACAACGGTTACACATTTGGGGGGTAAGTCATTGAGCACTTGCTCTTTCTCGCGACGGAGAACAAATGGCAACACCTGCTGGTGCAGGAGTTTCAACCTGTCCATACCATCTGCGATTTCAGAGGCCGACGCCCCATCTGCTTGCCCCTTCCTAATAGGACCGGCATATTCCTTGGTGAACTCCTTGGATGTACCAAGGAAATTGGGCATCAACCAGTCAAAAATTGCCCACACTTCCTCAACCTTATTTTGCACTGGGGTGCCTGTGAGAACTACTTTATGACTAGCAAGAAGCTTCCTGCTTGCTTGCGCTGTCAATGTTTTCGGGTTCTTTAGCATGTGGCCCTCGTCTAGGACGCAATAATGCCATGTCGGACCACTCAACCTTTGAATTTCAGAGCGAAGCACAGCATAACTCGTCACAAAAATGTTGTTCTCTTTCATCGCCGCATCCCAGTGCCTTGAGATGGTGTTTCCCCCACCTCCTATACAATATGGTCGAAACACTGAACTTCCCTGAAAGAATCGAGTAATCTCATTCATCCAATGTCCCACCACGCTTGTTGGGCAGACTATGAGAGACCTAGGGTGCTTGTCATCTTTGCACTCAACATGAGCAACGGCAATGCCTACCAAAGTCTGGAGCGTCTTCCCAAGACCCATTGCGTCTGTTAGTGCCCCGCCTAAATGTACGGAATAAAGAAATCTCAGCCATGCAATGCCCTCAAACTGGTATGTACGAAGGCTGAAACCGTTCCCCTCCAAAGCACTTAATACAGACTGTGGGATTTCATATGCAGGAAGCGGCTTGCCTTGAATCAAATGATCCATCACAAGCTCGGAGCTGCTCGTGATGCCATCTCCTCCCAAACTCAACGAGACGCTTTTCTCAACTAAAGGAGCAAATTGCACAAGTCTCGAGAATATGCTGGCCGCTGCATTGGAGCATTCTTGAACAGGATCCTTCAAAAGTGACATTGAAATTGGCAGCAATGCTCGAACGAACGGGCAGATGTGCATAGCACAAACGTCGAGGATATGATTCAGCAACTGACACGCACGTATCCTTTCGCCTGCGCTGTTTGAATTCACAAGGAAAGAACGAAGACAAGGAAGTATGATTGACAATGCATTTGCTTCGTCTTTTGTGCATAGCTCCTTGACACACAGCATCGAAATTTCTCGTTGCAACTGGTCGTCAGAGATGCAGTGAATTTTAACAACAGCATCCAATACCATAGTCATGACAATCGAAGTTTCGCTTTGGTGCCGGTGTAGCCCCACACACAAGGATCTTACTACCAAGAGAACACCAGTACCAACGGCTCTCGAATTATTCCAGTCAGCCAAACGTTGAACACATTCCCAGAGTGGTTCGAGAAGGTGAAGTGACAGACCAGTTGTCTCGAACTCGTTCACCAGTACCCCAACAGCGACAGACGCTCCATCACTGCCTTCCTCTACCAGGCTTCGCATGTTCTGTAAAACTTTGAAACGAGTCCGAATGTATCCCTCCGACTGCGTGGTTGAGGTGGCGATATCTAGCAGAAGTTTCATGAGTTTTACCATGCACTGGCTTGTAGATGCCAGACAGTTGTGATCTGTTTCGTTTCGGATAGACGTCATCAGAGACCGTATGATTGGAGTCAGCTTGTCAGGCAGCCAGCTCCTTCCACCGGAAATGATAGCCCCTGCGGCTAATACACTCAGACGCATGGAATCCAGAGTGACTGATGGGGTCGTTTCATCCAACGAATAGCTCTGAGTTGCCCGACGAAGAATGATATCAACTGCCTCGATAGCCGGAACAACTTCACCAGAGTGGTTCCCCAAATATTCAAAACCAATCGAGAAAGTAGTCGTCCACAGTTTTTGAAGGGCGACCAGTTCCGCACGTAGTTTGTGGTAATCGAGCTTCAAGCAGGGAGGTGGGTGTGCCAGGTAACCCAGCAAGTTGTCTCTAAGAACAGTGTGATTCCATAATGAAACTTCGATGAAATCTGAACCCAGTGCCTCAAGTAACATGCAAGCCAACTCAAAAGGTGCAACAAAGGGTGACTTTATAGAAATTGCAAGACACAGTTCAAGTACAACAGTGGTATTGTCTCCGGTTCTGTGACCCCGGGCCAGAAGGAACGAACCTAACGATGAAGCTGTCTCCCGTCGAATTGCATGTTGTTGTCCAAATGAAGTTCGGAGCATCGACGTATTCACAAACGACATACCACTAGCATTGCTACCGCCCTTGTGACAAAATCCAAAAAATGTCATGATGAGGTTGCGTTCCAATGCCTCCCTTTTGTCTGGAAACGTCTTTAGCATATTCTCAGATGACTTTGTCAAAGATTCCCAAGATTTCCGATAAATTTCTTGAAATATGTCGTATTCAGATGTGGAATCATCGTCTAACTGTATAACATGAGAAAGGAACGAATTGAACACAGTCTGGACCATGTCACAGAAGGAGTCACCCAAATCAGCGCTTGGAATAAGGGACTCTGTGGTGATGGATCGTGACAATTGGTCGGCGACAATTCCAACCGTCATAAGCACTGTATTTTGTACAGAAGCATATGAACACTCCATCAACTTGCTCAGTTGTCCTACAATTCGTGTCGCTCCATCCACCATCGAAAGACCTGGACTCAAGTGCTTCACAAACATAGCAAAGTCGTGCTGTACCCAGAATGCAAGCAATGCCACCAAATCTTTGACACTTGATGACATCATATCCATAGTCTGCAATGCCACCCAGAAAGGCTCAACAATTTTGGTTGTGTCAGTGTTTTGGCATGACGGTTGAACTTTGAGAAGTTCCATTGTCAATTGAGCTGCTGTACCACGTATTTCATGGCTGTGGCGACCCATGCTGATATGAACAATGTTGACAATGTGACAACAGAAAGTGGAGTCGCATGACACGGAACTGCTTTGTATCAATGCAACAACATACTTGAGTGCCAGCAACACACCGTGTTGAACCTCCCAGTCCACTGGGGAATCATTGTCTGCCACCAATTGTTCCATCAATTGAATACAACGATTTTGAATTTCAAGGGGAGCCATGAAATAAAGAGTAGCAACTACTTGACCAGCCATTTCTCGAACCGGTGCCACCAGACCTCCGGAATGGGACGACGTGGGAGTCTCGGAAAAATCCGCAAAACGGTCCAACATCAGAACACAGAGGCTTCGCACCAAAATGTCATGGGGCCAACTTCCGAAATGGTTGTCAGGTTGATTCTCTGATGATATACCGCGTGTAGATGCCCATGCTCTTACAAGAGCCAAGATACCCAAAAGAGAACCATGTCGAACGTGCCAGGAGGCGTCAAACATTCGGAACACAAGTTCAGTTGCCAAGAGCGTTTGAGGGGAGCGGTGAGATTGCGTCTCCGAAGCCCCAACAGGTGAAGATGTTGGTGCATTACCACTTGTCTTATAAAGTTCTGCGAGCAGTAGTGTCCGAATTGTGGATGATGAATCTAGGTCTTGCGATGGTGCAGGAGGAACCACAGATGTATTGGTTTCGGAAGTTCGAAGGCGTTTCGGGACCAAATCTTGGTCTGAAAAAGCTTGATGCACCCCCTTGGCACTTCCCATATACATCAACACAGCGGAGAATCCCAATCGACGGGCCAAGATTTGCCGCTGAAGCTTGATCCGATCGTCGAGAAATGTCTGCGTATGGCTGAACGTTTGATCCAAGTTCAAAAGCTCCCTTTCTTCTTCTTCATTAAATTTCGTCTCGGCAGATGCCAACAAATGCCGCCCATTCTGTAGAATGATATCTACGTTTTCTTGTAGAAGGGTTAGCGTCAACCAGTTGGACTCTTGCAGCGATATGCCTCGAACTGTTTGTTGCAGAAATGCTTGCTGATCGTGCGGGGGCAAACGGCGAGCGACACCCTCCATTGCCACACTGGCATTGTATCTAGTATTCCAGGCAGGGCTAACAAGGAACTCTTGGAGACGACCCAATATATCCCATAAAATGAGAGAGGACGCTTCCTTTGTAACCTGCCGGAGTTGGGTAGCCGCCAATTGGGCATGTTCTGTCGTTCCTTGTTCGATGAGTTTCAAGAGACGGAGAGTGTGGGGAGCTTGACAGACAACAGGAGCGCCATCTTCTTCTCCTTTTACTTGATCGTCTCTTGGCCTCTTCTGGGTTGCCGGTATCGACAAGGCCATGTCCTCATGGATGAACTACGGTGCCCTGAAAGTCAGCAGTTTTTCATTGTGTGTGTGTCGTAGGTGTTGGCCAAGTCGATGTAGTCAGCTTAGTCAAACTTGTGATGGGATGTGGTTCCATGGAGAAATCGCTTTCTTCAAGAGATAACTAGTTGGTGACCTCGGAAACCTCAGGTTGGAGGGAACAATATGATTACAGTAGATTGTTCGTAGCAGAAGTAAGATCCAACAAGAAATGGTGTAGGGACATCATCATTCTGGAGAACAAGAAGAAACAAGCAAGTACTATCCAGCACTCCTCCTCGGGCTCTTCTTCAGTGGTTTACGCTTGTTACCAGCAATATAAAGCGCAACAACACACAATGTTGCATGTCATTATTTGTTGGATGGAACACTGGTCCACACAGCAACACTACTTGCAGAGTTCTTCGTGGAAAAGAACCTGGAAAGCATTCAGTCTTGTTCATCCTCCTTCTTGAAGAAGAAATGCCAATCATAATCCCGCAGTCAAAGTCTCAATTCTCAGTGAAACTCAATGGAACATCAACGGTTAAGTGGGATCAGCGAAATAGTCAGAGATGTTGGTAGCTGGTGGAATCCACAAAAAATCTCAATGGTTCTCATGAGAAAAATACTACTAGGGGATGCTGAGGCTACTAGTACTCGTAGTAGTGCCAGACGCCAGGTTGCTAGCACAAAGTTACACTGCAGTCGTTCCAAAGGTTATTGCTCTGCTATTTCTTCGCCGTGCTCGTAGTGAGTTGTACCACGACTACTGTTAATGCCACTGGTAGTACGGAGAAATTCCAGGTGCTCACCATTGAGAACGCTACCCTTGCCGCCATCATACTTTCACGGGATAACGCTAGTCGTACCTTTCTTAATACTTTCTTGTACTAGCAACTATGACAGCAAAAAATTGAGTGCATATGCTAATAGCGGTAACGTCACGGTGATGTGCTAACCGGTACTCTAGTAGTATTTTTATGATGCGAACTTTCATCGACATTCCTCTTTCTTCCGCCACTTGGTTCTTTGCTGACTCTTTTTTCCTCCTGTTACGATCCCTCTCACAATTTTGCAAGTGGATATTACATTCACTGGTGGTTGCCGGCAGTTAAGTATCCATCATGCTGCGTTGGCCGTTTTTACTTGCTTGGTTGCTTGTTTGTTCTAGTACTGTTGTTGAAGCAGGAGAACAACCAGAACAACTCATCATCTCACTGCAAGAAACCAGCACCAATCGCCCCTATCGTGGTGCTGACGCTGAGAGAAAGTTCCTCCGTGGTGGGACAGGAGTACTACGCGATGAGGATCATGTAGCAAGAGTTAGCGGAGAACAGGGCGGCAACGTCTTTCCAACCTTGCCTTTTCTTCAAGGATCAAGAAACCCATCTCAGGCAAACTCCGGTAACAAGGGACAACTAGAGGAATCTGTTTTGGTCCAAGACCGACGAGATTTGGAGAGGAGGAGCAACAACAAAACCAAGAAGAAAGCGAGGAGGAGGAGAAAGAAGAACAGGGTTTCCTCCAATATCATGAGTAATGCCATGGAGGCATCGAGCGACGAGTCCTCGTCCCTCGACGAGGATGATGGATCGTCACTCTCCTCATCCAGCACCAACGTACCCACCACAGATTCTGGCGGTAGTACATCAACTGTCGCCCTCCTAGGATCCGCCAATCTCGTGGTGAGTAATGCAAGGACTTCATCTAATGACGGGTCCTCAAATGATGAGACCTCGTCCATTGATGACGAAGAAAATGGAACTTCCCTATCTGCTTCATCCTCCACCAAGGGTCCCACCACGACAGCTTCTAGCAATCTCGTGGTGAGTAATGCAAGGACATCATCCAACGACGGATCATCAAATGATGCAACCTCCTCGTCCATTGATGACGAAGAAGATGGAACGTCGCTATCTGGTGCCTCATCCTCCACCAAGGGTCCCACCACGACGGCTTCTAGCAGGGCATCAGTGCAGTCTGTTGTGTCCTCCAATGCGGTGAGTAGGAGTAGTGAAAGGACATCATCGTCGAACGGATCTTCCTCCTCAACGAAGAAGAACAGAAGGAAGAAGAGGAGGAGGAGGAAAAAGAGATCTTCGAACGATCGGTACTTGCAGGAAGAAGGAGAGGAGGAGATGATCCCAAACTTTTAGTTCTTCTCGTGGGAGTGATACCGTGTGTTGTTGATGTGTTATGGTACTTGTAGTGGTGATGCCGTACGTGAGGATTGCAGTGAGGCAGAGTTGGATGAAGCATCAACAAGCTAGACTATTAGTTAGTAGGTATGAATGCGTATATAGGTTGTGTGTGCTGGTAGAGAGGGTAATACCGGTTGGAACGAAATTCGAGAGTCGCGGCCGCCACAACCACCCACATCGCATTGAAGCAACTCCACAACAACATCTACAGCTTGCGCCATGTTCTCCTCCTTTGCCACTGGACCGAGTCGCAAACGACCACGAAAAGAAGCT
>WXVQ01000410.1:0-10315 GCA_013372465.1 Nitzschia sp. Nitz4 | reverse complement strand
CGCCTCTGTGCATTCGGAGGAGTCGAAATCTGCACCACTGGTGCATCTATCGCCGTTGACGGACGGGCAACGTGCACTGGAGAATCCGTTGTCCTCCAAACATNATACAAGTCCCGGTCAACTATAATTTTTCGCGTGCCTCCTGGTGGGTCCCTGTTTCTATATCCCCAACTTCAAAAGAGAAATCGCAGAAATGTGCCGGGTCCGCATGTTGTCGCAAAATATAGTTAGTATGGTGAACGACTATCACGAACGACACTGCGAGCATGCGAGTTGGCTTGGAGCATCCCGTTGAGGAACTTTACTTAGAATAATACTGAATGTGCAACCATACGTTGAGACTCCGCAGGTCTCTCCACTGGGAGCAACCGGGAGCTCCCACGAATTGACAACCTATGATCACAACCAATACCCGAAAAGAAGAGAACCGAGCCTCCATTGCAACCGATTGGTTCTGTCCAAACACACAATAAAAGGATAGGGCCCCCCGAATCAAGACAACCCTCGGAGACGTCAGAAAGGAAAGACCTAGCAGACATCTCTATTGCGTGTCTAGAGCATCGTACAGCTCTTGCAACAAACGTTGACAAACGTTGATACAGTAGTAATCGCAGAAACGGGTCCGTCGATATGAATCCGCATAGCACCATGACAGACATGTACCGAATGGCATACACGCCATATTTTGCTTGGGATGAGAGTCAATCCCATTGTGCGGATGGAGGGTCCATGAAGGATGCCACATCCATGCCACCCTTGTTGCTCTCCGATTCTGAGGATGAAATGTCTGTGCCCGAAGAGGGACGTACCAGCAGTCCGCTGCACGAGGAAGTATCTTGGGGAGATGTCCATCAAGTACGATTCTCAGCCGCTCGCATTCGAGAGCATTCCGTCATTCTCGGTGACCACCCTACGTGTTGTGACTGCCTTCCTCTTAGTTTGGACTGGGAACATGGCGATGAAAAAGTATTTGATATTAACGTATACGAAGATATGCGCGTGAAGAGTGGTAGACAAGAGAGGGGAAAGGTAGAAAAACTAGACTACTGGGAGAAACATGATATTCTGGAAAAGTCTGGAATCAGGAGCCATCCAGAGTGGGATGCACCCTCGGAGCCTTCGATGGAGGTCGAATACCCAGAATCGGAACCAGAGCCTGTCAGCCAATGCAACCCATTAGCCTTTCTGGAAGGAACAGGATGGGGAGGGTTCTTTGGTGATGGCACCTGTTTCAGCTATCCTGCTATGAAAGTAGAGGTTCTAGAGTAAACAAAGCGACTACTGTAAGATTTGCATTTCTTCATTGAATTTTCTACCACCCTTCTTGAGAGTTGAGGAGGAGGAGAGGGGATTCGCCACCTGGTTTCGAAAAATCGGGACTCATTGGGGCATCACGCAGAGTAGGTCGCCTGGCGCGTGACCTTTGTAAGTAACCTTCGTCTGCCATCCCCTTGGGACACGCGGGAGCGCTTGGCAGCAGCGCTCGCAGTTTGTCCAAGGTTTTCAATGCCAAGACATTGTACTGCAATTTGTTGTTGTCACGCACAAGTTGAACAAAAGCAACAACAACAACAACAATAACAACAACAACATGGCAGGATTGTTTCGATCTTGGGGTGTCTCACCCAAGGAAAAAGATCCCGAAATCCAACGTCTAGAGCGTGAAGCAGAAGAAACCCGCCAGAAGATTGCGGAACTAAGGGAGAAAGGACGAATACGACGGGCGCATCGATTGCAAGCTTTGGATGCTTTGGAAACCCGCCGTCTCACTCTCACAGAAATCTACAAGCGCATGGAAAATGAGCTTTCCACCAAGGATGTATACGACTATGCTGACGTTCTAGCTGAAGTCTTTGGAGAGCGCAAAATATATGCTCATAGAGCCATTGGGTTAGAGGCTTTATTATGCCAGTTTATGCATCAAATGTTGGCCAAGCAACATCAACTCAAAATTCTCAAAAAAGCTGGTAAGGATTTGCAGAAGCAATACCAACATCACAAAACTCTAAATCGAGATGAGTTCCATTCCTACGACGCACTGGCTGTTCAACTAGAAGCTATGCGCTTGTCCTTGGAAGCCCAGTACGACGATGTGTTTGCCGTGCAGCACGCCTTGTTGGCTCGCATGCATCACGTAGAGGCTGGTGGAACCATGACCAACTACAAGATCAATAAACCTGCCAAAGAAAAGGTCAAAGCGACACCCAAACTCGCCATTTCTACCAAACATGCCAAGACCCCCATCAAAAGTCGCGACGCCAACCGTTCCAAGGAATACAATGGGGATTCGGAAGACGATGATGCGGCCCTCCATGATATCCTGTTGACAGATGCGGCAGACAACAGTACAGCCTCCAAGCAGGATTCAGCGGCTGGAGAATCGCTAGAATCGGGAAAGTCTACCAAATCGGCCAGAGAACGTAGACGTGAAATCGAACAACAACGATTGGCGAAAGGTCATGCTCATACAGCAGAGTTGCACTGGGAGGACCCTAACAGTAGGGACTCTCCTCGTGAGAGGATGCGAGAATTGGAAGCCAAACTTCATTCGCAAGAGGAGGACGATGCCGGCGAACTGAAAGAACGCCGCACTGCCCGAAGTTCCGTTGGGTACCACAGCAAAGACATTGGTGAGACTGATGCAGAAGCCCGCAGGAAAAGAATGGAACGTCGCAAAGCCAAAGCTGCCGCACTTGTTGCTGGGGCAACCAGTTGAGTTTTCCCAAAGGTGTCATCTCCTAATCGTCGTTTTGTCCTGCAGGAATACCACTCTTTCTCTAACTGGGTAAAGAAAGGTGGTTTTCATGTTGTCACCGTAGTGTAGAGTGAAAAGGTACTAGCCCTAGCAAGAGTACATCCATTCAGACACGTAGAAACCAAAACAATAGAAGACTATACTCGTACCAACAGTAGCAACCGCATTCAAGGTCGTTGCCACTCCAAACCGCAAGATGAACAATATCGTACGGTTGAGCTAGATAGCAGCGTAGAATGAAGATGAGAGTAAGAATGCATCCATCCAGGAACGTTGAAAGGTTCAATCCAAGACGACTGTATCCACAAAAATGAGGCTGTTTGCTGATCTAGTACAAAGTACTGATTTAGTGGTGGTTCATCCATGATAGGAATCGTGTTCGCCAGCTGCTGTAATCCCATCGTCATCATCATTGGAATCATGGTTCCAAGCAGAACCCCTCTAAAATTCCTGGTCTTCGTGTTGGTGTGTACTAGAAGACGAACTGTTGGTACGGCACATGTACGTCTTGAATTCGTACGGGGGAATGTTGTCGCGACCCACCCGCATTTACCAAATACCCCCTTTTCTCCGAACTTTCCTGCAATAGAATTTAAGAAATCCACGTATGTGCCAGTCGGCGTGCACAGAACGCATGGTTTTCCAAACGATGGAACCTGATTGGTCAGGGACGTTCTTCGTACTTAGCCCAGTACCGATGCCTTGCTGTGGGACCTACCTTGAATATTAGATTTATACCATCACCGAAAAAGATATACTTCGTTTCGGCCCAAAGGTGGTGCTGCTGCTGCCACACACCCTTCTGTAGGAAGCACTCAAGACATAACGCACAGACTTTTTGTCTGCGCTTCCCTCTTCAATCATCTCTTTTTTCCCATAGTTTTTGTGCACTTTTCGCAGTTGCTGTATCGTCGAACAGTAACGACAACGACGATATTAATTTATCTTCCACTACCACTTCAATGTTTGAATCCTCGGATGCAGTGATGCAAACAGCATCAGAAGAAAGCAGAGATGCTCCTGTCCGATCTCCTTGCCACCCCTCGTCGATGCCTGGACTAGACCCTGCAAGTGAAGGCGATGAATCATCCTGTTCTTGGTCTGAGTCCAGCAGCAATCACACGTCTGCTTACACTCGCGACAGAGCGACTAGTATTAGCAGCAGCAACTCCAAAAAGAGAGTGAGTTGGGGACGCATACACACTCGAGAATACGCTCTGGTAGTCGGCGAGCATCCTTTGTGTCAAGATGGGCTACCGGTGTCTCTGGATTGGCAACACGCCGACGATGCTGTTCCGCCCAAACTCATTCCACAAGCCCCGAAAGTGAGTGAGCGTACTCAATCCTACGTTTTCCCTCGAAGATTGAGCTATGAGGAACGAAGAAGGCGGCTCTGCTGTGTTTCGGGATTGACCGAAGACCAAGTGAAGAATGATGAAATTGAGCTAGTCGTTCGAACGCTAGAGGAGTCCTGGAAATGTGCTACTAACAGTGACATGTCCTCCTCACTAGATCCTACTCCTATTGCGGATGACGACGATGTTATCATGTCCTACGGCTGGGAAGAGGCAATGAATCAAGATATCGACATTGACTTGGTCGACATGGACGAGTTCGAGTGGACGGATTGATGACTGCTTGGACTCTTTTACATCTCGTCTTGTTTGGGGGAGTTCGGGATAGATCTCGGGTTTACGATTAATATTTATGTTGGGGGTCATGGAGACTGTCGTTAGCTTTGTCTGTCCACCTGTCCACCTTTTGGGGGAAGAATGGACTGAACCTTGGTTCCCAGCGGGTTTTCAAACGATTGCCTCTTACTACACCTCGGTCTCTACTTCTTCATTACTCTGGAAAGTAGCTTTTTTTGAGCGATGGTAATATAATGTTGTGACATCAAAACTCTTGAAATTCATAATACACATAAACTAGGTACAGTAGTTGTTGTTGCATAATATGATTCGTGGTACCCTACCCTAAAACTTGGCGGAATGGTGTGATCATTGTCCTTCAATCAAACTCCAGAGGCGGTTGGCCGTCTCTACCGGCGAGTAATCCCGAGGATCAATAGAAAATTGCTTCAGCTGCTTTTGTTGGGGAAGTGCCTATATCATTGGAATGGAGGTACAGTGAGAAAACACCTCCATGACGAGCGTACATTCCAAACTCCCTGACTACGTACCACAGTTCCTGCCAACACATTCTCCTTCATAAAATCCCATTTGATATGAGTCGTCGACGCATAAAGAGAAATTTGAGTCTTTAGTCGAGGAACTTCACGCTTTCTTTGCTCGTCAACATCCTGCATAATCTCAATCTCTTGTGATGCCTCTTCTTGGTGCAATGCAATTTGGGCTTGGAGCTGCACTTGACGTTCGTCCATTTCATCCAAATTCTGCACCAACGTGTCGCGAGTCTTCTCTAGTTGTCGCAGTTGATTTACATTCTTCTCAAGAGCCGAGGTTTCATGTTGACAAGCCTCCTTGGCTTGTTCAATTTGAGCATCCAACTGGGCCTGGGCTTGTACCGACTCTGTGAGGAGGAGATCCAACTTCTCCGTACTTTCGACTTGCTTGGAGACAGATTGGAAGGCTTTCAAAATAGGATCTTCATGAGGAGGAGTGGTTTTGGTTATTTCCTCTCGGAGGTCCACCAATTGCTTCTGGAGTGTCGTCATTTGCAGAGCAGGATCTTCCTTGTTGCCGTCCACAACAACAACGTGGCTGGTTGTGCGTTCTTCGAAGACAGTGTCTCCCTTGCGTTTGTGTTGCTTGCTGGCAGAAATTGGAGTTTTCATGATGTCGTCTCGTCTGGGTATCGGTAGTTGTTGATACTACTGTTGATGTGGGGTGGGGGATGCTCTTGTCCTCGGACAAAGTAGTAGCAATACACACAACAACAGGAGGACAACGGCTATTCTTGTGCAGCACCTGCCGGCTTTTGAAAAAGTGACGGTTGAAATTAAAACCGTCGGATGGACTCACACGACCGCATCACACGAATGACCCTGTGACAACAGACAACCACCACAGCCAGCAAGAAAGTTGTAGTTCCTCTCTTCTCTTTTGCTGCAGTGGTCTATTGGGTTGCAAGAGCTGACAAGCCTATTCCTCGCTGCCAACAACGTAGATAGAACAAACAACATGGACGCTCTTGCTGGATATGGTTCGGACGATTCTTCCTCATCCGATTCTCCAGTAGTGACACAACATCAACCACAGGAATCCAAGCCCACAGGTACTCCTCCAACCATTCAAGATCCGCCGTCCACCAAACGTGCCAGAATAGAAATATCACACACGCTGAAGCCAAAAACATCCTCTACTTCGGTATGCCGATGGCCTGTGAACTATTTGCAAAAGCCAATTGCTCCTCGTTTACAAGTAGGTTCCTTGGAACATCCCCCAACCATGCAACAAATGCAAGCCTCTTTGCAACGAGTATCAGCCAATGTAACTCCATCGACGTCTTGGGCGGATCATTTACGCAGTCAACATGACTTTCACAATCCACACTTCTTTGCATCGGTAGTGGAACACTTTGGTATCCAAGACATGATGGGGACTTGTAGTAGTCTGATATCGGAGGATGAAACGCCAGATTTTGTTGCTTATCAGCAGGGCTTGTTTCCAAAGGTTACAGAAGAATCTACCACTACTACAACGTAAAAGGATGAGGTGGGTTGGCCGAAAAAGGAAACTACTACCACCTGCTAGCCAAGAGGCTGGTAGAACTAGGTCTAATATAGCAAGTGTAAATAAGTAGGGTTGAACAACTCTCGACACAATGAGATTTCTACGTGAATTATCTTTTGTACTTTTTTATTTCAAGGAGGAATGTAAACTCTACACCATAGAGTAGATCGACGCACCTTGTTGTTGTTGTTGTTGATACGGGTCACTGTCATGTACAGGCGCCTGTGCTGTTCGCCAAATCCACCTCAGAGCCTCTACCCCTCATTCTCACAAAATCACGAACACAAAGGAACCACGCCATTGGGAAACAACTTCAACAACTTCCTGGGTCACACAACATTTATTTTACACGTACTCAAGTTGTTCAAGCGCCATGGTGGAAATTGAAACGCTTCCAGATGAAGAACCCAAAGTCGCCTCCGCAGATGGTTGGGAAAAGTTGATGGGTGATGATTTGCAACTACAAGTAAGTGTTGAAGTTGAGAATGACCATTTTGGTATGTGCACATGACCAGTCCATTTTCTCATTCCAATGTACTTTCTGGTCTTCTTTTATTTGTAGGTAATTGATAAGTCTACTCCCGATGGTGGAAAGGGTCCAGAGTCGATCAATCCGCAAGACACAGTATTGGTAGATTTTGTGGGGAGAATTGCTGAGACTAGAGACGACCAGGATGGGCCTATTTTCCAAACGTCCAAGGGGTGCATGTTGGTGGTAGGAGAAGGAGATGTTCTGCCATGTTTGGAAATGGCGATCCGATTCATGGAAACAGGACAAACGGCCAAAGTGTGGTCTCATTCCAAGTATGCATTTGGACCCGGAATCCGCAATTATGCTCCAGTCGACGACAAAAAGAAAGCCGCCGAGGGGGACAAGGTTCAAGCTCAAGTTCCTCCCAACGCCAATGTCATGTATGAAATCAAAGTGACCATGATAGTCATGGATACGTCTCGTTTGAATCCATACTTTTCTATCCAAAAGGCCATTTCGAGAAAGAATATTGCCAACGACATTTACCAACATGAGTGGTGTCCCAAGCCAGAATCCAACGACGACCCCACCTGTGAAACCGCTATGAGTCGAGCGATCCGTTTGTATACCAAGGCTGCCAAAGATATGGAAACTCTATTGCAAGGAACCTACTTTAATTCCGTGGAAGAAGATCATCCGCAACGCTTTCAAACCAGAAATGTACTCATAGATTGTCTTAACAATATTGTCGCCGTTCAACTCCGACAGCAAGAATATCACAAGGCCAAACTGTCTGCCATTGAAGTATTGAAGTTGGATCCCAACAATCTCAAAGGATTAATGCGGGCAGCCAAGGCTTCCTTGTTGGATCCAGCTTCTACTATGGAAGAAGTCCATGAGGCACTCAAGGCAGCCGAGTCGCAAATTACCTATCGCAATCCTGTGGAAGAGAAGCAACTCAAACAGCTTAAAGCACAATTCAAACGAAAGCAACAAGAGTACAAGAAAAAATCCAAAGAAATGTTTGCTAACAAGCTGCACAAAGCATCTCTTTCGGACGAGAAAGAGGAGGAAGAAGACGACAAAGTGGAGTCTACTACTCCAGAGTCAACAACCGTCGAGAAAGCAAACATTCCACGAAAGCCTTCGGTGCAATTCGATGAATCAACACTAAAGGATAGTGACAAATTGGAGAATCAAAAGGAAGGTTCGGCCAACACCACCACGGCCAGAAAGACCGACGACATCTCATTTTGGAAATACGAACTCCTCAAATTCCTTGGTCAGATTGTGATTCCATTGGCACTTTACTTTCTCTATCGAATGGTCTCGCAGGCTGGAATCGTAGGAGAATCTACTCTGGCACAGAATGAGGCTAGGACGCCTGTGGTGGAAGAACCAGAACTGGTCGAGACAATTGATTTGGATGCACTATAGTGATAGAGGGGTACCTATGAAAAAGATATTTGGTTTTATTCCTATCATTGATTGCTACTAGTAGAACACTACTGGAGTGATTGACATTGCCGTCGGAAAACATGGCTTTGTAAGATCCAATTGCTCTTATTCTATTTTCCCACAACCAAATCGAGAGAAGTAGTTCCATCACTGTTCACTGGGAATGGATCCGGTGCGACCAGGTCTACCACCTGACCATCTGCATCATACTCCTTCGACAGTAGCTTCAAGGACAATCGGTGAGAATGCAAACACATTCGGGCTGGAGTTGCATTTGTGGTCCTGGTGGTCACGGTTACGTTTGGGTCGTAGGTCATATCTCCAGCAATAGGATGCCCCAATAGAGCCATATGGACACGCAGCTGATGGCGGCGCCCCGTCAGTGGTTGGAGCAAAACCTTTGACATGGGTTGACCCTTCCACCGGACATTGTTGACAAGGATGGTGCATTTGGTAAGGCCTGGTTTGTAATCCAGTTCGGGCGAGCCAACCATGGAGTTGGCGTTGGGAAACTGTTCCTCGTTCCATGTTGTTCCCGACGCAGGTGGTGGAATCTTCATACTGAATTCGGTAGATGGCTGTCCAAGCGAACACGATACATAAAACACTTGCGCTTGCGAATCCGAGTTGGACTCCTTGCTGGACTTTGTTGTAAAGGCTGTTGGCAACTCCACATTGTCGGATGGGTCATCTTGTTCCTGCAGAGCTGTACGTAGAAGATCGTTGTGAATATCCGTTACTTTTTGAAAGAGACGTTTCCATTCCATGTTGGTTAAACAAAGTTTCTTCCATTCCATGTTTTGCCAAAGAGCAGCCGTATCCTTGTTCTCGTCTTTGGCCAAATACTCCGAAACTGGCTGCCAGATCTTTTTCCAATGATCCTCCGTCAACGGACTAGGTCTTTTGCGTTTCTTCTGTGAGACGGTTCCGGCAACGCGATTCTGATCAGCCTTGAATTTTTGAAACAAAGCATGAGGAGGTTGAAACCCTTGGTAAGTGTCCTTCCGGGGTTTCCGTCGCGAACGCTTGTATTCCAACTCTTGTTGCCTCAACGACGCCTGAGCTTTCTCTTCACGAATAACAGGTAAACCAGAAATGATTTTGGAAACATCCCCTTGTATCAAAGCCAAGTATTCCTTGGTAACAGCGCGATCTTCCCATTGTTGTACGGCAAAAGCAGCTGCTGCTTGTGTCCGGGCAATACACAACAAACCTGAGGTAGCATAATCCAGTTGGTGACATGGCCGAAGTTCATTGTCTGACAGATCGTTGTGTGCAGACAATGAAGCAACCTTTTCCAACAAGGCAGATGAAAACTGATTGTTGTTGTCATTTTGTCCAAGATCTTTTGCAAGCGAGGGGGGAGGATACCAGTACGTCAATAGTTTGTGCACAGTTGCTGGATACGGTCCATCCATGCGCAAGTCAGGAGGTTTGTTCAGAACCACGTATTGACTTGTTTCGTATACAATGCTCTCTTTTTGGGAAATGAGGGACAACAAATGAGTCAAATCACATTGGGAAGGACTCCCCCAACATGGATGATCCTCTTTCAGTAGGGTTGCCACAGAATTGCTAGGTTGATTCGAACTCGTTGACATGACTCTTTGCCAACGAAAGTGAAATGACGTTCTAATTGTAGGATTGACCAATTTCAACCGTTGGCAAAGCACCATAAACGTTATCCCTTGGTGTTTGCAATGGGTTGAATGGATGGCATTGTGATGTACATCGTGCTAGCGTGTTTTTTCGGCTTGAGTGTTCAAATAGCCGAGTGCGGAACCCAGCTATCGGGCTGTGTGTTGATAGTACGCTAAAATAATATATTATGACAATTGAGCGAGGAGCTTCTGCATGTAATCTCCGAGCCTCCTTGTCTTCTGTGTATTTCATTATTGTTCATTTGTCCCATTCGATGAATTTCGCTTAGCTTCC
>WXVQ01000388.1:0-10492 GCA_013372465.1 Nitzschia sp. Nitz4 | reverse complement strand
TTCATTTTGGTTGGTTGGTTGTTCGTTGGTGTTTATTACCACGTTGTTTAGGAGGTAGTAAGTAGTCGTAGTACGTTTTGAACTCGAGAAGAGTAGTGGCATTGTTGCAACCACCACAACCACCACACCGCCACAGAACAGCAAGCAGGAAGC
The DNA here is from genome assembly GCA_013372465.1 of Nitzschia sp. Nitz4. NCBI lineage: Eukaryota > Bacillariophyta > Bacillariophyceae > Bacillariales > Bacillariaceae > Nitzschia > Nitzschia sp. Nitz4. The sequence goes on along the minus strand of WXVQ01000388.1, from coordinate 10,339 downwards.
AACAACAAGTACTACTACAAGTAGTACTACAATCATCATGCAAATCAACATGGATCTACAACAACAGCAAGAAATGCAACAACCATTGTTGCAACCACGCATACCGGTAGACGAGCATGAAGATGGCGATGGCGATGACGATGACGATGACGACGAACCAGTTGACTTGGATGACGCCTGGTGCAACTCATCTCATGCCAGTGTCAGTAGCAATGCTACTTCGGTCACTTCTGTCACTACCTCTCAGCAGCAGCAGCAACAACAACAACAACACATACATGTGTATCCTCCACCTCCTCCCCCACCACCACCCCATTATTCCTTCACCAAACTCCTCTCCAACGTCATGCCTTACAATTCGACATCCCTCGGTGCCACATTGCTTTGTACCGTTACCATGAGTCTATCCATGCTGAGTCCTCTCCGCGACGCCGTCGCCCTCCAACTCGGTGTCGATTGGTTGCCCCAACTCACCTTGGCCAGTAGTCTTTTGGCCTTCTTGTCCAGTGTTCCTATTGGGTGGTTGTTTGAAGCACCCGATCCTGCTCGTCGACGCTTCTGGAAGAAAATGGGTGTCACACGAGGAGAAACCCAAGGAACCTCCTTGGCCTTGATGTTTCGTTTCTTTGGCGTCGGCATTTGTTTGTATACTACCGTACGAGCAGTGCTGGGAGGTGGCAACGTGTCCGCCAGTGGCAGCAGTCACAGTACTACGGCACTTTTGATCATGGCCGTTTCGGTTGCCTTTTATTTGTGGGTGCATGTCATCAAGTTGCATGCAACCTCGTTGGTGTGGGCCGTCACCACACAAGCCATGGATTTTCAACAAGCTCATGAACAATATCATGACAACAGCAGCACTGCCAGCGACCACCACAATACCAACAACAACAACACAACTGCCAGTAACAAATCTCAACGATTGGCTAGTTTGTCTCGGGTCGGATTGGGAGGGACCATTGGTGGATTGTTGGGAAGTTCCTTGGCATCCTCACTTCCCTTGCCTGTGTTGTTGGGATGTTCCATTCTCTTTTTGGAATGGGCTGCTGAAACATCCATCGAGTTGGGTACGATTATGCAACACTATTGGCAATGGGATATGTTGCACAATCCAAACAACAATAGTCAGAGTGATTTGTCGGGCTTTTTGGCCAGTGGAGGAGGTGCTGGAGGCAGTGGATCTGCGGCAGCCCTGCGCCGGTCGTCGTCCATGGGAAGTATGAAACGCATTGCCTCCACCAATTCCATGCGATCCCTGGATGGAGGTGGCGGTGGCGATGGATCGGGTGGTCGAGGCCGCGCGCAGTCCTTCTCATCCACGGATTCCAACAACAGTGCCATACACGCCAACAGTGGTGCCCACAACAGCAGCAACTCACAAAACAGTTCCTCCGACACTTTTACACAACGTCTCTTGCGAGGCATCACAACCATTCTACACAGTCGTCTCTTGATGGCCATTTTTACCTACAATGCTCTCTATTCCAGCACCACTGTGCTGCTCAGTTTCCAACGCGCCGCCTTGGTCGTCCACCGAAACCAACATACCAATGTCAAGGCCGACACGGCCTTTTTGGCTAGGGTACAAATGCTCAGCAATTTGGCTGTCTTTATGACGCAAGCGACGGGGATTGGCTCGGGGTTGGCACATCGTCTCGGATCGCGGGGAAGTTTGGCTCTGATGCCAGCCATTCGATGGCTCGGTGTGACTCTATTGGCTTGGTGGCAATGGCAACGACCTGGACAATCGCCCAATCTCACTTTGTTCTTGGTCTTGGATGAATCCACTCGCGTCGTCAATTTGGCCGTGGCCAAACCAGTCCGAGAGTCCCTCTGGCAAGGTTTGTCCAGTGAAGCGCGATACGAAGCCAAACCGATTGTGGATACATTAGCCAACCGATGGGGTGCTGGAAGTGCCTCCTTTTGTGTGTCCATGGTACAGCGTGCATTGGAAGAAAGTAACTACAAGGTGGAATTGATGGGTCTTCCACCAGTAGTGGTCTTGTGCTGGTTGGTAGCAGCCTGGTGGGCCATGGTCAGTTGGAATTTGGGATTGGTGCGACGGCGTATTGATTTAGAATTGAAAAAGAGAGCCTAAAGTACAATGCCAACAAAATGCAGATGCATTGCCATTGTATGGGTGGATGACAGAGGAGGGGGAATGGAACTGTATTGTTGCCTCTGTCAACAAAACAAGAAAGGGATTTGCATACAACAACAAACAGCAATGTACTACGCCTTCTTGCATCGTAGTACATATTCATATACATTGCATTCCAGAAACCACATCGAAGGATCGGTGTTGGAGGTCCCAGCAGAAACAAAAGAAACGAACGATTGGTCGGCCTGTATGATTCCTAAAACCATTCAACGAGAAAGTAGTGTACAATGTATTATTTGGTGATGCCTGCGTTACTCTACTAGAATTGTTCACGAAGGATACAGTACTTTCACATTCAGTTCGTAGGTTCTGCCAACTTGGTCCTATGGGTCGATACTTGCATCTTGAATTTTCCTGGTTCTCACACGGCTCGCTTTCTCTCGTCCACCCAACTGATACAACCAAACAAACTTCATAACTACCACGGCAACCCAGATGACGGAATCCGAAAATAGGAATGCTCTCCAAGAATTAGAGAGTATCAATTTGGAAGATGGCAACATCATTCGATGCTTCCAATTAACCAGTGGCAGTGAAACTGTTCAAGTGTGCAACTTGGGAGCTTCCATTGTGCAGTACAACACATCTGCTGCATGTACTGACTCTACCAAGTCGTCCAGAAACATTGTCTTGGGATACAAGGATTTGACCGCCATGTATCACGAACAGAATCCTGCTTATTTGGGAGTCATTGTAGGGCGAGTTGCCAATCGCATTACAAATGGACAATTCTATTTGGATAAAAAGACGTACACCTTGGATTGCAACAACGGGGAGCACCACTTGCATGGTGGAAACACTGGATTCAGTCGTCGGCTGTGGACTGTAGAGGAGACTGGTGTTTTGCAGGATGGTACAATTCCCTTTGTACGATTTATATTGGATTCTCCGGATGGAGACCAGGGGTATCCTGGGCATGTCCAGATTTCTGCAACATATTCGCTGCGACCCAATTCGTATTCCGATGGAACGACGCTTCGTTTGGAAATGCAAGCCCAGCTTGTGTTGCCTACAACACAGGGCAAAAAGAAGTCACCCCCGCTATCCACACCCATCAACTTGGCACAGCACTCCTACTTTTGCTTGACGGATGTGACAGATGATGCCGGCATTTTGGACCACACGGTTCACCTGAATGCTGATTCCTATACCCCTCCTCATCCCGGGACATGTATTCCTGCCCGTCAAGTCCAATCCGTGGAACAAGATCCTTGGATGAACTTTACCAAGCCTCGTACTGTGCGTGATGCCATGACTGCCTTGATGAACTCATCCACCACCTCTGACTCCGTATCCGGGGAGCAGTTCCAAACCGATTTGCAAACCAGACGTCCTTCCACTCCCTATGGATTCGATCACAACTATGTGGTTCGCTCACAGCCTGCCATGTTCCTCCCAGAGGTTGGCACTTTGTCCAATCAAGACTTGACCCTGACAGTTTCCTCCACAGCTCCAGGAGTCCAGCTGTACACAGGTAACTATCTATCTCCAGACGAAAATATAGAGTATCGGGCATGGAGTGGCCTTTGTCTGGAAACCCAACACTTTCCAGCATCGCTACTTACCTCTGCAAAGGAATCACTTCCCAAAGAATTTGCCAAGGGTGCATGTCCTATACTATCCAAACGTTCTCCTACCTATGAGCATATCATTGAATACACGTTGGTGCCCACCAGCAGCTCGGCAGGGTCCAATACGGCTGGTACGGACACTGGTGGAAAAGCCTACCCATCCATTGCAAACATGTGGAATCATCAGAACATGCAGACATGGTATACCCAATCCAAGGAATACTATGAAGACTATTGTGCTCCCACAGTAAATGGTGTGTTGGGAGGAATTGGGTCCATCAGCCCGATTGACTTGGAAGGATCACGTTCATTTGTAAACCAAGTTTTTGACAAGTTGGGTGATGCGACACGGTCCATGTGTTTGAGTGGTGCGGCTGCCGAATGCGGGGCTGGTATTGGACGAGTATCCAAGGGTCTGCTGCTTGATCTTTGCAAAAGCTCTGATTTGATTGAAGGGTCGTCGCATCTCTTGAGTGCTGCTCCTGACTATATTGGTCCAAATGCCTCCCGTTGCCGTTTCTATTGCGCTGAGTTGCAGGAGTGGCAACCCACTTCCAAGAAGTACGGTACGTTTTCAACGAAATGCTTCTCATTATTGCATCTTGTTTTCTCTCACATGTACATCCTGTGACAGCCCTCATATGGATTCAATGGAGTGCAATATATCTTACTGACAAAGACTTTTGTATTCTGCTGAGACGATGCGCCAAGGCACTCATACCCGGCGGAATCATCATTCTCAAAGAAAACACCTGTGAAGAGTCCACGTTTGTGGTAGACGTAGATGACGCCAGTCTCACACGTAGTACGGCCTATTGGAGGAATCTGATAGGCCAAGCCGGACTCGCGGTTGTTTTGGAGCAACAACAGAAAGACTTCCCCGATGATATATTTCCGGTATACCAATGGGCGCTTCAGGCTGGTGTAGCCAGTCTATCATGACGATGCGATAATGGGACCTGTAAACGTATCATCTATAAATATATTGGCCGAGCCCAACTTCTATGCCCGTCTAGGCGCTGTCGGTGCACTGCGAGACACAGCTGACCATGAAGGTGTACTTGACCTTGGGGTTGGAGTCGCTGTCGGCATGGCAGCAAGCAGATACCTCAGCATCGTCAAGGTCAGCATCAAGCGCACTGTCGGAGGCCACAACATTGACCAAGGTGATGTGTTCAGATCCAGGACAAGACACAGTGATCTCCTCAGAGTATGCGGTGGTGACATCAGTCGCAGAGATACACTTCGACACGAAGTCCTCCGAGTATGCAAAATACATGGTATCAACTCCCTCATACGAAGCCGTACGTAGGCTCAAAGTGACAGAGTCCGTGTCTTGCGAAACAATGGTGAAAGGAATTTGATCGTATCCCGTAGATCCATCAATGCTGAGGAGTGTGATGTCACCGGCGCAGGTACTATCAGGTGTGGTGTCAACGGAGGTCTCACTGACTTTGATGGCGACAATCTTCTCTTGGGTTCCAGCAGTACAGGCAGCAACATCCTCGCCCATGATCATACCATCGAGGATACAATCGGTGTTCTCAGATCCTCCACAGATCTCAACGATATCTTCATCTGCGTCACTGATGTCGACTTCTCCAGCGAAGTCAGCGTCGCAACTGGAAAGGTCACTGAACGAGTAGCCACCATGAGCGTCTTCGTAGACGAACAAAGAGTCGTCTTCGTTGGCGACACAATGGTAGGAAGTGCAGTAGTCATACGCAGAAGAGGAGTCACTGGAAGAGGAGAGTTCCTCGCCGGAGGAAGTCATCCATTCGTTGGTGGAGTCACAATCAGGTGTTCCAAGGAGACCGACGACGCTCTCCAACAACGAGGCGTCAGCGGAAGGAAGACAGAAGTATGCTGTGATCATGCACGTTCCCCTTTTGCTGCCAGAGACTTGCACCGTAACAGCGTATGTGGCGGTCTCTTCATCGTAGTATTGGATGTTGACGGCGGAACTGGTGACAGATACAGTGTACCCGTCTCCGGAGATGGAACTTCCGACCTCAAGGGCAGTGAGGGTACCATCGATGTAGAGGTGGAGAGGGCAGCTGGAGCTGATGTCGATCTCCTTTCCACTGCTGTACTCAGCAAACCCCACTTGGACGGTGGCCATGTCGGGGACGGAGATGGCAACGCCGGTAGTCACAGAGACGGCCTTGCCCGACATCATCTCGAACTTGGTTTGGATCTTGACGTCATCGGAGTCCACGAAGACGAACTCTCCTCCGGCTTGACAGCTGGTGGAGAATCCATCAAAGGTGGAGATGTGTGGGTCTCCGTAGACTGTACCGACGTACCCGGCGCACTCCAACAAGTAGTCATCGCTGCATGAGGAGGCAGTGGAGGTAGTAGAGGCATCCCACCACTTGCTGCTGCTGGAGGTACTAGCCGAAGAAGTGCTGCTGGTCTTGGACGAAGAGGAGCTCTTAGAGCTAGACTTCGAGCTACTTGATGAGGTGCTGCAACTGCTGCTGCGCCCCCATCCATGGGTGGTTCCAAGAATCGCAAGAAGAGAGAGAACCTGAGTGTACTTCATGATGGGGAAGTGCGTTTTGTGTGATTGTCTGATTTGTGAGTAATGCTCAGAAATCCCACAGGTCGTGATGTTTCTGGTGATGTTGGGTGCTCAAAATGCCAGCGACATTTCGTCGGCCCAGGTGGATACGTCTCAGGACCGGTTACATGAACGCAGTGATTCTCCGTGTTCAGTTTGGATTGGGCTGTGATGCATTCCACTAGCACACGTCGAAGTTTTGATCAACAAGAAGCTAATCCTGTCTTTGGTATATATATTTTTGAGACGCAAGATTGAATCCCTTCTTGCTGTGGATTGTTTGGGGATGATGGCTGTCTCTCTGGAGACCTGATATGCTGCTCACGCTTTTCAGTCTCTGAACATCTATTACATACCATCACAGTTCGACATCAGCTACAATCCCGAGAATGTTATCTGCGTTTCCACCCTATACTACCCTTGCGCTAGCTAGTAGAAGCAAGAATGATCCACCAAAGCTTTGAGGACAATCACACTTGGTTGAGTATTTGTGCAGTCCAACACTCGTGACTGAGAAAGTGTGAAATGCTTCGCCCGCTTGACTCGGGGCATTCCAAAGTCACCCTCCAGCCCTGCTTGGACTGCCCCCGCCATACATTTGTCGACTAGGACTCAGTAGGCAGCGGGATGGATCAGAAAGGTGGATGCAAATGCGAGATAATGATCTTCAGTTGCAACAACGCAAGAACAAACAACCGCCACCACCATGGGTAGAATTTGAGTGCCTAGTACCAGGGATCGTCGGTTGCAACAGTGTTGCTTGGTCTAATTGTGTACAAGAAGCGCGTACTACCCTGTTGGGTGGCAAAGTTGAATTCGCCTGAAGCCTGTGTTTCTTGCGTGGCGTCATTGTGTTTCTCAGAATGAGTTTTTTCTCCCACTCTATGGTGCTTCTGTTCAAAGTGTATATTCCTAAACCTAACCTTATACAGCAATCAGTGAAATGTGGAGTCTCCCTAACGAGAGGTCTCAGCGCATTGAGAGACACAGCTGACCATGAAGGTGTACTTGACCTTGGGGTTGGAGTCGCTGTCGGCATGGCAGCAAGCAGATACCTCAGCATCGTCAAGGTCAGCATCAAGCGCACTGTCGGAGGCCACAACATTGACCAAGGTGATGTGTTCAGATCCAGGACAAGACACAGTGATCTCCTCAGAGTATGCGGTGGTGACATCAGTCGCAGAGATACACTTCGACACGAAGTCCTCCGAGTATGCAAAATACATGGTATCAACTCCCTCATACGAAGCCGTACGTAGGCTCAAAGTGACAGAGTCCGTGTCTTGCGAAACAATGGTGAAAGGAATTTGATCGTATCCCGTAGATCCATCAATGCTGAGGAGTGTGATGTCACCGGCGCAGGTACTATCAGGTGTGGTGTCAACGGAGGTCTCACTGACTTTGATGGCGACAATCTTCTCTTGGGTTCCAGCAGTACAGGCAGCAACATCCTCGCCCATGATCATACCATCGAGGATACAATCGGTGTTCTCAGATCCTCCACAGATCTCAACGATATCTTCATCTGCGTCACTGATGTCGACTTCTCCAGCGAAGTCAGCGTCGCAACTGGAAAGGTCACTGAACGAGTAGCCACCATGAGCGTCTTCGTAGACGAACAAAGAGTCGTCTTCGTTGGCGACACAATGGTAGGAAGTGCAGTAGTCATACGCAGAAGAGGAGTCACTGGAAGAGGAGAGTTCCTCGCCGGAGGAAGTCATCCATTCGTTGGTGGAGTCACAATCAGGTGTTCCAAGGAGACCGACGACGCTCTCCAACAACGAGGCGTCAGCGGAAGGAAGACAGAAGTATGCTGTGATCATGCACGTTCCCCTTTTGCTGCCAGAGACTTGCACCGTAACAGCGTATGTGGCGGTCTCTTCATCGTAGTATTGGATGTTGACGGCGGAACTGGTGACAGATACAGTGTACCCGTCTCCGGAGATGGAACTTCCGACCTCAAGGGCAGTGAGGGTACCATCGATGTAGAGGTGGAGAGGGCAGCTGGAGCTGATGTCGATCTCCTTTCCACTGCTGTACTCAGCAAACCCCACTTGGACGGTGGCCATGTCGGGGACGGAGATGGCAACGCCGGTAGTCACAGAGACGGCCTTGCCCGACATCATCTCGAACTTGGTTTGGATCTTGACGTCATCGGAGTCCACGAAGACGAACTCTCCTCCGGCTTGACAGCTGGTGGAGAATCCATCAAAGGTGGAGATGTGTGGGTCTCCGTAGACTGTACCGACGTACCCGGCGCACTCCAACAAGTAGTCATCGCTGCATGAGGAGGCAGTGGAGGTAGTAGAGGCATCCCACCACTTGCTGCTGCTGGAGGTACTAGTCGAAGTGGTGCTGCTGGTCTTGGACGACGACTTAGTGTTTGACCCACTTTTGTTGTTAGAAGACTTGGAGGTGCTACTAGTAGACGAGGAGGAACCGCTGCTCTTCGAAGAACTGGAAGATGAGGAAGCGGCGTTGCTGCAACTACTACTGCGTCCCCATCCATGCGCGGTTCCAAGCAAAGCGAGGAGGGAAAGGGTGTGAATGAACTTCATGGCTGCTCTTCTGGAGAGTGTATTTGCGAAATTTATGTGAGCAGTTTTTGCTGGTATCGGTAGTGTGAATTTCAATTGTGGAAACCGGCTTCAAACCCCGAGTCCATATATAGCGCTGTCACGATCGAGGCGCCATAATATTGGCAAGACCTCTTTGGCTCGATGATTTGTGAAGGCGACTTAACCCCAGAGAATGACCACCGATGCTCAACCCAACACTCTAGTACGTCTCTAGTATGCATCCTTTTGTTCCTCTTGAAATCGGCGCTCTCGTCAACTATAGCCGCTCGAATGGAGTCTCCCCCTCGTTCCACCAAGAGTCATCAGAATGGGCCACCATAATATGTAAAATGTCTTTTCCTGAGAAACCAATCTCTGGTAGAAAAGGAATTGAGTGAAAGAGACTAGTTTGTACTACCTAGTACGTCGAGTGAGTTGCCAAGTTATTTTCCCAACCTGGGTTGTTGCATGTGGGGGTGGGTTGGTGTTAAAAGCGCCTTGCTCGAAGTACCTTGAGATATTTATTTGGAGAAAATGTGACTGGCCTTCAACAAGGAGGTTAAAGGTTGCCCTTCCAACTGTGAGTCGTTCCTTCACCAAACCTCAAACTCCGATGTACCATCATCAACATGTGGAAACATCGGTGTACTCGCACCTCCTCTCCCTTCTTCTTGAGAGCCGACTCGGCAGCTACGAAAGCTCCTGGTATCCATTTCTACTAGTAGTGAAGTTTCAGCAGTTTTGGACTGCTGTGCCCTTCGAAGGCACGATCTACCTTTGCACATGAGGCAAGATCCCACGTACACGTGCAAAGAAGAAACGAAGTGTGAACACATGATCTTGCTTGATGATTCAATAAATCGCAAAGTGTGAATGCAGGGGTGCAGGGTTTAGTTGCGAAGCTCCAGATGATACTATAGTCTACAAGTAGAGTGAAGTCTGTCCCTCCGCAAAATTACCACTTAGTCCTAACCTTTTTGCTTCCATTTTCATCCATCATGATTTGACAGAACCAGTACCAACATGAAGATGATGCAGAGAGTGACATGAGCCTCTACACCTACTTCACATTTCCACGGCCGCAAAGCACGGATTGGTGGCTTAAAGATGGTGGTGCCGTAGCCGTTGTGACTAAACGCAACACTGGTGATGATTGCAAGCAATGAGTTGAAATTCTAACACGGAGCACCAGCAGAGTTCATTCAAAGAGTTGGTCATGGGAACTGGGGAACACCGAAGAAGATTTGCTATCAGTGTATCTCCCAACAATTTCATGAGAAGCGACGATGGTGATCAATTCCGATCTACGGCAGTTATCCAGACATGGTATATGTATACGAAGCCTAATACGAACAAGTGAATCCTAAGATTTGCCATCAGTGTATCTTCCAACAATAATGGAAGAAGCGAGGATTGTGATCCATTCCGATCTATGGCGGGTATCCAGAAATGGTATGGTGTATATGAAGCCTAATATGAACAAGTG